>RXON01000931.1:0-62643 GCA_009667805.1 Leptobrachium leishanense | reverse complement strand
CTGATATCTGGCTATACATGTATCTGGGGGTCTGGTATCTGGCTATACATGTATCTGGGGGTCTGATATCTGGCTATACATGTATCTGGGGGTCTGATATATGGCTATACATGTATCTGGGGGCCTGATATCTGGGAGTATACATGTATCTGTGGGCCTGATATCTGGGAGTATACATGTATCTGAGGTCTGTTATTTGAGGTCTGATATCTGGGTATATATGTATCTTGGGGTCTGATATCTGGGTATACATGTATCTGTAGGTCTGGTATCTGGGGTCTGATGTCTGAGTATACATGTATCTGGGGGCCTGATATCTGGGAGTATACATGTATCTGAGGTCTGTTATTTGAGGTCTGATATCTGGGTATATATGTATCTTGGGGTCTGATATCTGGGTATACATGTATCTGTAGGTCTGGTATCTGGGGTCTGATGTCTGAGTATACATGTATCTGGGGGCCTGATATCTGGGAGTATACATGTATCTGAGGTCTGATATTGGAGGTCTGATATCTGGGTATATATGTATCTGGGGTCTGGTATCTGGGGTCTGATGTCTGGGTATACATGTATCTGGGATTCTGATATCTGGGTATACATGTATCTGGGGTCTAATGTCTGGGTATACATGTATCTGGGGGTCTGATATCTGGGTATACATGTGTAGCGCTCACTAGGGATGAGCTGTTCGGTTCGATCGGTTCGGAGTTCGCATCAAACATAGCCTGTTCGCATGTTCGCGAACTACGAACATTTCCGCGTGTTCGCCGCCTGTTCACTGGCCTGAAGCTTGTAATTGGCTACAGCCTTGCACCTGACCACAGGTCAGGTGCAAGACAGGTTCAAGACTATGCCAATCATGGCTCAGAGTCCTGATTGGGCAAATTTTGCCCAATCATGGGCTCACAGAGCTAAGTCCCGCAGCACACTATATAAGGCTTCACACAGCGCTTCAGCACGTGTTTGAGAGGAGATTGATCTTGTGTTAGTGTGTGTTCTTACTGCCAGTCTGCCACCAGTTACTGGGGGGTCTCATCTACTGGGGGGTCTCATTTCTACCAAATATCTGGGAATTGTTGTAATCTTTGTGTTCTCACTCCCAGCAACTATTTTGGGGGCTCAGTAATTTCTACAAAATATTTGGGAATTGAGGTAATCAGAGGTAATCTGTGTCTTGTCTCTGCCACGCAGAATTTTGGGGGCTCAGTAATTTCTACAAAATATTTGTGAATTGAGGTAATCTGCCATGCTGAATTTTGGGGGCTCAGTAATTTCTACAAAATATTTGTGAATTGAGGTAATCAGAGGTAATCTGTGTATTGTCACTGCCAGCCAGAATTTTGGGGGCTCAGTAATTTCTACAAAATATTTGGGAATTGAGATGATCTATGTCTTGTCACTGCCAGGGCCACGCAGTATTTTGGGGGTCAGTAATTTCTACAAAATATTTGTGAATTGAGGTGATCTGTGTCTTGTCACTGCCAGTGCCACACAGTATTTTGGGGATCAGTAATTTCTACAAAATATTTGGGAATTGTTTTAATCTGTGTGTTCTCACTGGCTGCCACCCATCAGGGGGTCTCACTGATTTATAGGAGGTTTCTGAGATTTGTAAGCTGTGTCTTCTCACTGCCAGCTATCAGGGGGTCCCACATACTTCTAGCAGATTTCAGCGAATTGTAATCTGTGTCTTGTCACTGTTGCCAGTGTGACACATACGAGGTATGTGCACAATTGTATAAAGTAAGTAATTGTCATGTATAGTGGTGACATTGAAAGGTATGTGTTTATGTTTTCTATGTGGTATATGGTGCCTATAACAAGTCACTATGAGAATGCAGCTCTCTGCAGCAGCAGCAGGGGACTGTTATTATGACGCACAGGGTCTTATGTTCAGGAAGGATTGGGGGAAGATTATAGGTGTGGCACTGGTGATGTGTTCCTGCTTACCCTCATAACCACGAGGATACTATGGAACAAGCAGCCAATCTGTCTGTCTCCTGATTCTTTCCTGTTTTTACAGGTAAGCCTAAAGCAGGAAGTAACTCCCAAACACTTAAAATAAAGAATCCATGTTATATACAGCTGTATTAACTGTGCAGAGAGTCAGATGGGAGACAATAAGAGATATCCTTAATGTAAACACTAGGAGGGTGGAGGCCCCAGGTACTCTGCAATAATAATGGTAAAAGCAGTATTTCCTGATGCAGAGTCAGTTATGTACATTTAAATGTACTCAATATGCAGAAATCTTAGATGCATTATTATTTATTATTAGAAAGGAATTGTTCTATGTCTTGGCAGATATGACATCCCCTTATGTGCAGAAGAAAAGAATAGCTGTAGCACGCTGCACACTGTATATAATAGGATGTATAGTCTGTGAGACGGATTCACAACTTTCCACAGGGAAAGTTAGATTTTTGCGAAAATGAAGATGACATGCTAATAGGTCATTTAGAATGAAAATGTTATTGTTTTAAAAGCATTTGGAAAATATGCATTTAATAAAGACATAACCACGAAGGTTCTAGGCACATGACAGCTTTCATAATCCCTGGGGACTTTATGAGTGGATAAGAATTCCCTTCGGCCTGTCCAATGCACCTGCAGCGTTCCAGCGCAGTATGGAAGAAATGCTAGATTCTCTCAGAGATGAATGTTGTAACGTACCTTGATGACGTGTTATGTTATGCCAAGTCTTTTGAGGAACACGTGGAAGGACTTCGCAAAGTTCTTCAAGCTCTCCAACATCATGGAGTCAAGCTTCGGCCTGAAAAATGTGAGCTCTTCCGAGGTGAAGTCCGATACGTGGGTCGTCTTGTGTCTGCCGAAGGTGTGCGGATCGATCCCAAAGATCTTCAAGCAGTTATGTCACTCAAAAGTCATACTCCACATACCGTCGGTGAGGTAAGAAGGCTTCTCGGCTTCCTAAGCTACTATCGCTCGTTTATCCAAGATTTTTCAGGTGTAGCTAAGCCTATGTATGAGCTCCTACAAGCAAAGCCTGGGGTGGCACCAGTTGAGTCCAGTAGGAGAAAGACCAAAGGCCCCCAAATGCCTTCCAGAACTCCTGTGGAGTGGACAAGTGAGCATCAGAAATCTCTTGAAACCTTGATTGACATGTTGATAAAGCCACCAATTCTTGCCTATCCAGACTTCAATTTACCATTCTCGCTGCACACCGATGCATCTGAAAGGGGCCTTGGGGCTATACTCTACCAGAGTCAGGATGGAAAATTAAGAGTCATTGCGTATGGCTCCCGGACACTGTCCCAGGCCGAAAGAAATTACTGCCTACATAGTGGTAAACTTGAGTTTCTTGCACTTAAATGGGCAGTGTGTGAAAAATTCAGAGACTACCTGTTCTATGCTCCACATTTTACCATTTACACAGACAACAATCCCCTGACCTACATAATGAGCACTGCGAAGCTGAATGGGGTTGGCCATCGCTGGGTGGGAGAATTGTCCGACTACCACTTTGATGTGAAATATAGGCCTGGTAAAATAAATATTGATGCTGACACACTGTCGCGTATCCCCCTTGACATCGAAAAGTATACCACTGAGTGCACTGAGCAATTGTCATCTGAAGTGGTGCGAGCAGTCTGGGATGGAGCTCGCGCAGCCAAAAAGAAAGATGTGGCTTGGGTTGCAGCACTCAGTATGTCGTCTATGGAAACTGACCCAACATCCCAAGGTTCATTGTTGCCAAGAATAAATAAAGATGAACTCTCCAAAGCTCAACGGGAGGATCCAGTGATAGCCAAGATATTGAAGATGAAAGAGGAAATCAAGGTGCCAGATGAAAGTCTAAGGAAAACCGTGACTGGAGCGGCCAAGAAACTTTTGTATGAATGGAACAAACTAATTATAGAGGATGGATGTCTCTATAGGCAAACAGCTCAAAACAAACAACTTGTTCTCCCAACCCAGTATAAGCAACTTTCTTTGGAGCACTTACATGACAACATGGGACATCTGGGCACAGAACGGGTTCTTCATCTGATGAGACAAAGATTCTACTGGCCATATATGAAGAAGGAAGTAGAGGAGTATATCACAAAGAAGTGTCCCTGTATTAAGCAAAAGAAACCAACGACCCATGTCCGAGCACCCATGGGGAGTATAACATCCAGCTCACCTCTAGAACTTGTTTGCATCGACTACCTGCACTTAGAGCCAAGCCGGGTGGGTATGAGTATATCTAGTGGTCGTAGATCACTTTACTAGGTTTGCGCAAGCTTATCCTACTAAAAACAAGTCTGGCCGTACAGCAGCTGAGCGTCTTTTCAATGATTATATCCCTCGGTTTGGTTACCCTGGAAAGCTACACCATGACCAGGGCAGGGAATTTGAAAATGAGCTTTTCAGGAACCTTCGGGAACTTGCTGGAGTACGCCATTCGAGGACCTCTCCGTATCACCCTCAAAGTAACCCAGCTGAGAGATTCAACCGGACTCTCCTCCAAATGCTCCGGACCTTGGCTGATAAGGAAAAGATACGTTGGAAAGATCACCTTCCCCAGATCGTCCATGCATATAATTGTACACGTCACGAGTCAACTGGGTATTCCCCATTCTATTTACTGTTTGGACGCCACCCTCGCCTTCCTGTTGACTTGATATTTGGGCTCGTTGAAGAGGATGAGGGATTAACTCATAAGGGATTTGCTGATCATTGGGCTGGAAAGATGGCTGAAGCATATCAAATAGCAAATGAAAACAGTAGGCAATCAAGTGCGCGGGGCAAAGCTCAATATGACTTGAAGGTCAAAGGTGTTATTCTGAAGCCTGGAGACAGAGTTCTTGTTAGAAATTTGAGAGAGCGAGGAGGCCCAGGGAAACTAAGATCATACTGGGAGAAGATCATCTATGTGGTGAAAGAGCAAGTAGCAGACAATCCGGTTTATGTGGTGAGTCCTGAGAATGGGAACAAAAGTGGAACTAGAACCCTGCACCGAAACCTATTACTGTTGGTGAATGACTTGCCTGTGGAGACACCATCACACCCACTGAAACACGGGAACCAGAAACAAAGCAGACAAGGTAACAGGGAGAAGACAAGAGAACCTACCTACCACAGTGACATCACCGATTCAGATGAGGAAAGCTCTGAAAGATACTGGTTGAGAATTCCTGAGAGTTGGACAGAGCATAAGAGACAGCATACTTACCGGCAAGGTTCAAAACTGAACCATGAGAACTCTCTTGTCGAAATGACGTCACCATCACCTGAGAGAACCGTGCGAGAAAGAGATCAAGTCCAAGTCCCACAGGAACAGAGACACAGTTTGATCGAGACTCAATCACCAGAAGAATTGATCCTGAATTCAACATTTCCACCTGAAGTCAGTGGAGATAGTGATAGTGAATGTGCCCTGCCTGATGAAGCAGAAAGTCTGACATCAGAAAGCTGTATCGAACCAAGACGGTCAGTGAGAGGGAGTAAGCCAAGACAAGTGTTTACGTACGAAACACTGGGTCAACCATCGCTACAACCACAGACTATGCTCTACAGTGTAGCAGCATATACCTTTCCTCACTTACCTGTATTGGCTACACCATATTATATGCCACCACTCTCATACTACCCGTTTCACGACTCATACAATATGGTACCATGCATTCCCACAGGGGCAGCATATTAAGTTAAGAAAGTGGTGTTCTGGACATAGTAATCTTGCGCCTGAGTGTATATATATTTTTTGTAGCTGGTGCCCATTTTATTTTGTCGGGGAGGATGTGACACATACGAGGTATGTGCACAATTGTATAAAGTAAGTAATTGTCATGTATAGTGGTGACATTGAAAGGTATGTGTGTTTTCTATGTGGTATATGGTGCCTATAACAAGTCACTATGAGAATGCAGCTCTCTGCTGCAGCAGCAGGGGACTGTTATTATGACGCACAGGGTCTTATGTTCAGGAAGGATTGGGGGAAGATTATAGGTGTGGCACTGGTGATGTGTTCCTGCTTACCCTCATAACCACGAGGATACTGTGGAACAAGCAGCCAATCTGTCTGTCTCCTGATTCTTTCCTGTTTTTACAGGTAAGCCTAAAGCAGGAAGTAACTCCAAACACTTAAAATAAAGAATCCATGTTATATACAGCTGTATTAACTGTGCAGAGAGTCAGATGGGAGACAATAAGAGATATCCTTAATGTAAACACTAGGAGGGTGGAGGCTCCAGGTACTCTGCAATAATAATGGTAAAAGCAGTATTTCCTGATGCAGAGTCAGTTATGTACATTTAAATGTACTCAATATGCAGAAATCTTAGATGCATTATTATTTGTTATTAGAAAGGAATTGTTCTATGTCTTGGCAGATATGACATCCCCTTATGTGCAGAAGGAAAAGGAATAGCTGTAGCACACTGCACACTGTATATAATAGGATGTATAGTCTGTGAGACGGATTCACAACTTTCCACAGGGAAAGTTAGATGTTTTGCGAAAATGAAGATGACATGCTAATAGGTCATTTAGAATGAAAATGTTATTGTTTTAAAAGCATTTGGAAAATATGCATTTAATAAAGACATAACCACGAGGATACTATGGAACAAGCAGCCAATCTGTCTGTCTCCTGATTCTTTCCTGTTTTTACAGGTATTTACATCTGTCTGCTGGCCCTCTGAACGGGGTCTGCAACACCAGCTATCAGGGGGTCCTATCAGGGGGTCTCACTGACTTGTAGCAGATTTCTGCGAATTGTAATTTGTGTCTTGTCACTGCCACCCATCAGGGGGTCTCACTGATTTATAGGAGGTATCTGTGAATTGTAATCTGTGTCTTGTCACTGGCTGCCAGCTATCAGGGTGTCTCACTGAGTTATACCAGAGTTCTGGAAATCTTTATACCAGAGTTGAATCAGAGTTCTGTATATATTTAATCTATATATCACTCACCATGTCAGAAAGACCAAAAAGGACAGGCAGACACTCCCAGACACAGATAAGAGGGCAAGCAGCCTCTGTGTCGGGAGGCTGTGCCTCTGGTTGTGGTGAACGTGGTGCATCCTCTGCAGGGGCACGCTTGTCCTTTCTAACGTGCTGGCCGTCTTCTTAAGCAGCAGCAACATACAGAGGATTTGGTGGATTGGCTAACCAGGCCATCCTCATCCTCCGAGTCCTCTGCCAGCCAGGCTTGTAGTGCTTTACAGTCCACCTCAGCTGCCAAAACATCTAATGCAGCCTCCATGTCCACAGCTACTCCTGCCGTAGCCCCACTATCACACACGGAGGAGTCAGCTGAATTGTTTGACTACAGTGACATGCTGCTTGAGGATGCGCAGCAAGTACAGTGCTCTGATTCAATCTCTGAGGTTGAGGAAGGGAGTATAATCAACCTAGAGGAAGGGGGTGCCAGTGATGACACACAAATAACTGGCACTCATGTTGCCCCAGCAGCTGCAGCATACTGCCAAGTTGGCTCCAGTGACGAGGAGATAGGGGGTGATGATGACAATGATGATGAGGTCACTGACTCCACCTGGGTGCCTGATTGAACAGAGTAGTCAAGTGAGGAGGAGGAGGCACAACAAACACGAGGCACAACATCCTCTATGACCAACCGTAGCACTAGCCAGTCCAAGGCATCAGATGTCAGAGCTGCTCAGGTGCAGAGCGCTGTTGTCTCAAAGCACACATGCAGGAACTCTGCTGTCTGGGAGTTCTTTAAGAAATGTGCAACAGACCCCACCGTTGCTTTTTGTAATCGATGTCAGATGAGGCTCAAGCGTGGGAAAGACACCGGATGCTTGGGTACCACGTGCTTGAGGCGACATATGACACATGCCACGCCTCCCGTTGACGGAAAACTTTGCGTAGGTCCTCCTCCTCCTCATCTGTCTCTACCCCCACTGTATGTCCTGCCATGTCATTGCCTACAACCTCCACTGACAGGGATGATGCTACAGTAATGGATGTACCAGCTCCTTCCTCACAATGTGACAGCATCCCATCAGCTGAAGATTTACGCAGTCAGATTACATTGCCCCGGCTGCTGCAGCGTAAGAAAAAATATAGTCCCATCCATCCCCAAGCACAGCGTGTAAATGCCAGCTTAGCAAAATTACTCGCATTGCAGCTGCTGCCTTTCCAGCTGGTGGACTCTGCTCCCTTCCGTGAATTTGCTGAATGTGCTGTTCCACAGTGGCATGTTCCAAAACACCATTACTTTTCACGGAAGGCCATTCCAGCACTATACCAGCACGTTGAAGACAATGTTATGGAGTCATTGGGAATGGCAGTCAGCAGCAAGGTGCACGTGACTTTAGACACGTGGTCCAGCAAGCATGGACAGGGTCATTACATTTCCTTCACGGCACACTGGGTAACTCTAATTACAGCTGGGAGGGATCCAAGACGGGGCTCTGTGCTGGAGCTTGTTCATCCACCACGCCTCCAGAAAGCTGCTTGTATGAGGTCTGTCTGCTCCACCATCACCTCTCCCTCTTCCTCCTCCTCCTCCTTCTGTGTCTCTGGCAAAGTGGCAGTTAAACCGATGCCTGACAAGGGCTACGCAATGGCTCAAGCAAAAAGATGCCATACTGTGCTTGAGCTGGTTTGTTTAGGGGACAGGAGCCACACCGGGCCAGAAATTCTGTCAACTCTGCAGGGCAGGTGCAGAGATGGTTAACACCATGCCAGCTTCAGCTGGGATTGGTCATCTGTGATAATGGCAGCAACCTTCTTTCCGCCCTACGCAAGGGTAAATTGACGCATGTACCATGCCTAGCACACGTCCTAAATCTAGTGGTACAGCGTTTCCTAGCCAAGTACCCAGGGCTGGCAGATCTTCTCAGCCAGGCCAGAAAAGTCTGCAGCCACTTCAGATGGTCATTCCCAGCAAGCGTTCGCCTGGCAGAAATTCAAAGAGAATTCCACCTTCCCACAAACCGTCTGATCTGTGACATTCCCCCTGCAGTGGCTGATGATCAAGGATGCATACACTGTACTGTCACCATTTGAGGAGGCAACGAGGATGGTGAGCAGGGACAGTGCATGAATCAGTGACACAATTCCTTTAGTGTTCCTGCTGGTGCGCACTCTGCGGGGAATTATAGATGTGGCACTAGAGGCAGAGCAGCGGGAGAAAGAGGAGGCCTTCCCTAGCTCTCAAGGCCCCAGTCTTTATGCAGACAGCATTCCTGTGGGTCCTCAGATCAGACAGGAGGAGGATGAGGAGAAGGAATATTTAAGTAGTGGGGGCATTGAAGGTGGGGATTCCTCAAGGGAGGGTTTTGTGTGCCCAGAAACCCAAGGACTAGTACGTGACTGGGAGGAGGAAGTGCACAATGGGGTCATCCTCATTGACCAGGAAGACTCGGAAGCTAATGCCACCTCCAACCTACGCTGCATGGGCTCCCTTATCCTGCAAAGCCTGGTAAAGGACCCCAGGATTCGTACTATCAAGGAGAGGGATCATTACTGGTTGGCAAGCCTTCTTGATCCACGATACAAGGGTAAAGTTGCAGAGCTCATCCTGTCCGCACAGAGGGAGCACAGGATGAAAAAACTTGAGGACGCTCTAAAGCGACACTTGTGTAACACCTTTCCAGGCACTGGTAGGTTACCAAGTGATGACACAGGTGCTTCTGAGGCTGCGGCTGATCAGAGGAAGAGCGGTGAAGGCCGGGGCCGCTTGACTTATGCCTTTTTAAATTTGTTTAGTCCACGACACCCAGGGACGTCAAATGTAGGCACCCATTGCCAGCGTCTTCACCATATGGTGCAGGACTACCTAGGGGCAAGGGCAGACCTGGATATCTTTACAGTAGATGATCCACTGGCTTACTGGGTGTTGAGATTGGATCACTGGCCAGAACTTAGCCAATATGCTATGCAGCTACTAGGTTGCCCTTCATCCAGCGTGCTTTCGGAAAGGATGTTCAGAGCCGCTGGAGGTTTTGTCACAGACAAAAGAGTGCGTCTGTCCACCGACTCTGTAGACCGGCTGATATTTATAAAAATGAATCAGTCCTGGATCAGCAGCTATCAATCCCCTGATGCTGACGTAACGGAATTGTAACGGGGATCTCTTCTGCATTTACAAAACCTCAACCACTGCACTCTTCCACAATGCCACAAAAGGGTCACGGTGTGAAGGCACTTGCTGCCACCAAAGGCACAATATTTGGCTGCACTGACACTGACGCCTATATTACCAGATTTATATCATTTACATTTTTTGGACCGCAGGGTCCAACCCTGCACTCTTCCACAATACCACAGAGGGGTTACTTACGGTGTGAAGGCACTTGCTGCCACCAAAGGCACAATATTTGGGTGCACTGACGCCTGTACCAGATTCATATCTTTTTAATATTGGACCGCAGGGTCCAACCCTGCACTCTTCCACAATACCACAAAAGGGTTACGGTGTGAAGGCACTTGCTGCCACCAAAGGCACAATATTTGGGTGCCCTGACGCCTTTACCAGATTCATATCTTTTTAATATAGGACCGCATGGTCCAACCCTGCACTCTTCCACAATACCACAAAAGGGTTACGGTGTGAAGGCACTTGCTGCCACCAAAGGCACAATATTTGGGTGCACTGACGCCTGTACCAGATTCATATCTTTTTAATATTGGACCGCAGGGTCCAACCCTGCACTCTTCCACAATACCACAAAAGGGTTACGGTGTGAAGGCACTTGCTGCCACCAAAGGCACAATATTTGGCTGCACTGACACTGACGCCTATATTACCAGATTTATATCATTTAAATTTTTTGGACCACAGGGTCCAACCCTGCACTCTTCCACAATACCACAGAGGGGTTACTTACGGTGTGAAGGCATTTGCTGCCACCAAAGGCACAATATTTGGGTGCACTGACGCCTTTACCA
The DNA here is from genome assembly GCA_009667805.1 of Leptobrachium leishanense. Lineage (NCBI taxonomy): Eukaryota > Metazoa > Chordata > Amphibia > Anura > Megophryidae > Leptobrachium > Leptobrachium leishanense. The sequence continues at coordinate 51,772 of RXON01000931.1, read as the reverse complement.
GATTCATATCTTTTTAATATAGGACCGCATGGTCCAACCCTGCACTCTTCCACAATACCACAGAGGGGTTATGGTGTGACGGCACTGTTGCTGACACTAAAGGCCCAATTTTAAAGCACCTATTGTTACTTTCATCCAAAGCCTGCATAAATTTCACCATAATGTAGCCAAAAAATCAATAAACTTGTTCTGCGTGTCGTAAAAGGTCTCCTCTTTTAATACAGACTGCCGCCCCAAGCAGTTGTTTATGAATAGATTAAAGGAAAACCGTTTACCGTCATTTGAAACGTCATTTTTTGTTTTTAAATGTTTCTATACATCCTAGAAATCCGCCACTTCACGGGCAGGTTATGGGGACCTCCTAGTCATGATATTTGAAGTAATGTTTCATTTTTATTTTTTAACCCTTATTTCATGGAAAACTCACTGTTCCTTTAAAAACGTTTTTTTTTTAAACTTTTTGTCATTGTTTCCTGTCCCCCAGGGTACTACCCGGAGCCCCATACACCTTTTATGGCAAATATCTAGCATATATGCCCTCTTGCAGGGCACTCTAAACACAGAACTTTTGAGCCCCATTGACTTGCATTGAGTTCGGTTCGTGTTCGAACTCGAACTTTTGAAATTGTTCGAGTTCGAATGCGAACCGAACACGGGGATGTTTGGCTCATCACTCACTATTCAGGAGCGTTGTGACAAGAGGAATACGACATTTGAAGCCCATGTCCAGGATCCGTCTTTGTGTGGTGGTTCTTGATGCACTGACTCCAGCCTCAGTCCACTCCTTGTGAAAGTCAGCAACACTTTTGAATGGCCTTTTCAGACAATCCTCTCCAGGCTGCGGTCATCCCTGCTGCTTGTGCACCTTTTTCTTCCACACTTTTGCCTTCCACATAACTTCCTATTAATATGCTTTGATACAGCACTTTGGGAACATCCAACTTCTTTTGCAATGACCTTTTGAGGCTTTCCCTCCATATGGAGGGGTCAATGATGGTTTTTTGCACAACTGTCAGCTCAGCAGCCTTTCCCATGATTGCGATTCCTACTGAACCAGACTGAGAGACCATTTAAAGGCTCAGGAACCCTTTGCCGGTGTTATGGCTTAATTAGCTGGTTAGAGTGAGACACTTTGAGCCTAGAATATTGCACCTTTTCACAATATTCTAATTTTCTGAGATTGTGGATTTGGGGTTTGCATGAGCTGTAACCATAATCATCACAATTATGACAAATCACCGCTTGAACTATCTCATATATTAGCTTCACCTTTTAAGTTGCATTACTGAAATAAATGAACTTTTGCACGATATTCTAATTCTTCGAGTTTCACCTGTATGTGGTGGACTTGCCCAGTAGTGTCAGGATTCTGGGTGAAATACTTGGAAGTTCTAGGCAAAGCAGTTTCTTGATCCGTGGACTGTGTTCGTCTTCAAAACCAATGGTTACCTAAGAAATGTGGAAAATGGATGTCTCTAAAAACTGCCTCTAGCTGCCCAGATAGGGTCAGCGATGGTGTGCAAATGTGGGACGACGTCCTGATATGTAACGCTTTTGGCTTTAGTTGAGACCAACTGCAGATGGATGAACTTACAGCCACATTACACCATAAACTGGACTCCTGTTTCAATATTTTTGTTTCTTTTGGGTATTATGGGTGAAAATGTGTAATAAAAACACACAGAAAACGGTGCAATATGAATCAACCATTTACTTGGCCGTTTATATTAACAGTTTATGACATTTTTTACAGAAACAAAATAACGCACATTACAATAAACAGACATGAAACAGTCATAAACAACACTATACAGCACAGTCACAATCAAAGCACAGTCACAGTACAGAAAACAATACAGAAATGAAAACAAGATGCAATAAACTTACAAGGCCCCCAGCTTTCGGGTGGGGGGCTGAGGAGCGATCTCACGGTCACCCTTCCTCTCAAGGTACACACACCAAAGAGGACTGATGGTTTCCATTCAGACCTCTTTATTCCCAGTGGGAATTACCAATAGGAGGTAATCTCTCTAGAGTAGGCTGGTTTAGTGACATCACAGCTAGCCACACAGGGCAAAAAGCCTCACACTGCCCCTAGTGTTGCCTCTGTGGTATAACAATCAATTAATATTTAAATATGATGATTTATGACACAAATCCAAATCCAACAGGGTCTAAAGCACCTGCCCCTTTATTCTTTCACTCCTTTCTCCTCCATATTGTTCATTTCTCTCTGGTTTAGTGACGTAGACACACAGGGTTATCCAAAGAGATCCGAATGGCTGGAGAAAGGTAACCGAACGCTGAAAATCAGTGTTCGGTTACCTTTCTTGGCCATTCGGCTATCCAGAGAGCAGGCAGTTAGCCAAATCCTGGCGAATTGCCTGCACATACGGTGCCTGTTCGGTGCCTGTTCGAGGGCAGTGAAATCCCCATAGAGAAGCACTGCTTCATCTATTCAGAGAACACAAACCAGCAGTGAAAGGTTCCAGAAATGCCCTGCCATCCTGTGGTTTAATTCGGCAGGTTGTTCAGGCGAATCCCATAGGCTTCAATGTTAAAAATATTCCCGTTTTAATTCAATATCTAATAAACCGGTCATTATAAAATTCTGCAGTAAAAAGTCTCTTTATTTATAGATTTTTTCGGATATTTTAAGCATTTTTCTGTATTTTTTTTAACTTATTTTTTCTGTAACAGCCTTTTTATTATCATTCATTGGATTTTATATGTAAATTTCAGACATTTTCGCTCAGTAGTTTCTTTGCAAACAGCGTTTCACTTTTCAAACATTCAAGCAAACTGTTTTGCTAATTTATTCACTGCATTCGTCTGCGGTGTCGGCTTTTTTTTCCGGGGGCAGCGCTGCGTGTGATCGGCTCCTGCTCGGGTTTTTCCGGCGTCTTCGGCGGGTTAATCCAGATGTTTTTGCAGGTTTTCAGTGTGCATGCGCCGGGTTTTTGCGGTGACTTTTCATCGGGTTTGCTGCAGCTTTTCCCTGCGCTTCGACGGCCCTGTGGTGCTGAATACACCGCAGGGTCGCCGAAATGGAATTGCCAAATGGCACTGAATTGAAGAGAACGAAAAGTCACCGAACGTGCGGTGACTTTTCGATTCTCTTTGAATTACCCTGCCAGTTTCTCCTGTTACTTTGGATTCAGTTTTTCTTTCTCCGCCTCGGCTCTTCCTTGCGGATTGTACGGAGATGTTTTCTGCTACCTGTACTGTGTATTACAGCGCTGAAGGTGCCATTCAATGCGTAACAAATTAACCCTGCAATGGTCCTCAGTAACGTCATGGGTAAAATAAAATGTAATTACTGAGAATATTTTCCCTCAATCAGAGCAAACGACGAACTTTGTGGAAAGGGACACCATAAAATGTCCTTATTGTGTTTATTTAATGCTGCTGATATCTTACATGTGATTTATTTTTCTCTTGTATGTGTAGCGCTGTGTTAAAATCTTGCTGTGGCATTACCTATTTTTGGCCACAAGATGGAGACAGTCGCGATTAGAGACACTGGACATTGGGACTACATTTCCCGGCATGCTTTGCAAGGAGACAGGAAGTGGGTGGGGACTGGACACTTACATCCTCCACCTCGTGGAGAACGCGCCAGGGCGCGCCAGGGAACGAGGGAAAGCAGACGCACTGAAGAGATCGCGAGAGGGCCTAGGCCAGAGCCCAAGTGAGACCTGTTAGTCCTGATAGGATCACTCAACCTGAGGAGAAGGAGACTTGCCAGAATCCAGGCATTGCGGCAGACCGGAGGAACCGAACGGAGAGCAGGTGTGGCACTCTGTGTATTAAATCGGTATTAAACTCATTGCACCCCAAAAGAGTACTGTAAATAGGACTAAGTAGAAAGCGTTTTGTTTTGTTATTATTGAAATTTACCAGAACATAGTTCTGTTGCTGCTGTTCTGACCTCCTACCAGCGGGTGTCACTGCTGTGTCCTCAGCCACAGAAACTGTACTTAATACCATGTGGTTGTCTCAGTGATTCAGTAATCCTGAAGTTACCACTGGATGCAGTTAAGAGAGAGTGTGCACAGTGCATCCAGAGTAAAAGCAGAATCTTTTATCTGTTTCAGGTAGGCAGAAAAGTATCTAAAGTCTAACAGTTAATGAGAAAGGTTATTAGAGATTTTATGTAAATAGGAGTTTGGTCAGACAGACCCCTGCAGACTGATTGCTGTGACAGGCCTGGTGTAATATGCATTGTAAACTGCAGTAGCTGTATTAATGTCTGTATAGTTGTTCTCTCCTTTAACATGGAGAATGTCATTTAACAGAATGAAGGAAGCATCAGTGTTTTATGCTGTTAAAGCGGTCTGGTTACACAGGTTGCTAAATGGATTCACTGCAGCCACGTGTTGTAATCAACATGGCTGAATTAGGAAAGCATGCTAGTATAGTAACAGAAGCCTTATGTACGAGGAACTCCAGTTCCCAGAATCAGTTTTAAGTAGGTTTTATTTCTGAGAAGATGTGCAGAATATTATTCCTTGTGTATGATCTTTGTTCTGTGCAATCTCCAACAGAGATTGAAAGTGAAACCAGATTATATTTTGTTGCTAGGTAGATTTGTTTAATTCTAGATATGTTTGTACCAATTGTTATTTAAGAGACTGTATAATAGATTAGGATTTTATGTTATATAGATGCAGTAATCCTGAAGTTACCACTGGATGCAGTTAAGAGAGAGTGTGCACAGTGCACCCAGAGTAAAAGCAGAATCTTTTATCTGTTTCAGGTGAACTCATAAAATAAATGTGTTGTACCAGAACAAGCTCCGTCTCTTATTCTAAAGAGTGCAACACAGGCGGTGAGCTGGACAAGCTGCATGAAGTCAGACAACGGATCCGGCCGCTAGTATCCCCAGTCAAAATCGGGCGGAGAGACGTCCTGGGTCAGCGGAGCCTAAAGCAATCGTCGGATGGGTGAGAGGCCTCCAAGGCTGTTTTGTGATTAAAGGACACGCTGCTGTTTTCTCTTTAAAGTCCACAGGGCCCCAACTGACTAGTCGAAGACCTTCCTTCAATAAATTCACTGGCCAGTTGAACAGTACCCGGGTACCACACACACACATATACACCCTTTACATTCCGGGACTTAACCTGTGCAGGACTCATTCTGTTACGAATCGGAACAGGGGTTAAAGATAAAGATACGTTCCGAACTTCATTTTTCTCTTTTCCGCTGCGCGTTTACCGCAATACGAAGGGATTGTATGTTTGGGGTTTTGCTACGTGTCCCCTTTTTCTGAACTATCGGGAAATTGCATTTCTTTTATGTTCGGTTGCGAATATTTTATTTTCCGAAATACGAAGCCTCGTGTTTCGTTTCTTTTCCGCTACGCGTTTTACCGTGATACGAAAATACTGTAATAATACTTGTGAATACCGTGTCTCAACATCTGCTCATTATTTTAGTAAACTATTTAAATGATAAAAACTCACAACGGTGTTGGAGTATATTTATTCCCTAGTGCGGGGAGACTGACCCGTGGTTCATTTTCAGCGGCTCCTCCGGGAGTGAGCGCTACATATGTTTAAGGCTTCATCCATTGTGTGATATTTTCCTCTATACGTGTCACTGGGTGCATCCATTATGTGATATTTTGTGTCTTTCCAGCACTTGCTCCTCATTGTGTGGCTTTGGCCATAGAATGGAGTGATTGGGTCAGATCTCCAAAATCCACTTGTAGCATTGCATTGTTTGGGATGTATGTAAAGGACATCACCGGGGGGCAAATCATGGGGTGTTAGCCCAGATCAGATCTCATTCAGCTGCTATCTCTTATCTCAGCCTAGACAGCACAATAGATCCTCTGCAGCCTTGTCTACACATTCCTTCCCTCACCCTATTGCCTCTTCAGTGCCGCTTTATTGTGTACAACAGCTGTAAAAGAAGACTTCCATAAAATTCTGGTAAATGTTGCATCATTGGAAAAAAAAAACCGCAAAATGAAAACAGATAAAGTTAGGTTTTTATTTTTCCTTTTTACATGCGATTACTTCAAACAAAGAAAAACAAACAGCAGCAGCATCTGTTTATAAAGTGTTTGTGTCTAATAATGTTTTTGTTTTTAATGCACAAGTCATCTCGTTACAGCTTATGTTAGTGATACTGTCCCTTAAACCACATTCAGACTGTGGAAAGGCCACTCTCCAGTGTGAAGTCTCTGTGCTTACACGACATGCTTAACGTTCCTCTACTGCGTGAGTTCCCTGATGAATAACAAGAGCTGAAGTATAACTAAAACGTTTCCCACATACAGAACATGAGAAAGGTCTCTCTTCTGTGTGAGTTCTCTCGTGTCTGAGAAGGTATGATCTCAGAACAAAAGGTTTCCCACATACAGAACATAAGTAAAACTTCTCTCCTGTGTGAGTTCTCTCATGGCTGACAAGGTTTGATCTCATGTTAAAACATTTCCCACATACAGAACATGAGAAAGGCTTCTCTCCTGTGTGAGTTCTCTCATGTCCACAAAGCTGTGATTTTTGAGTAAAACATTTCCCACATTCAGAACATGAGAAAGGCCTCTCTCCTGTGTGGGTTCTCTCATGAATGACAAGGCATGATTTCCCACTAAAACATTTCCCGCATACAGAACATGAGAAAGGCTTCTTCCCTGTGTGAATTCTCTGGTGTTTAGCAAGAGCTGTACCACTGCCAAAATATTTCTCACATTCAGAACATCCATAAGGACTCTCTCCTGTGTGGGTTATCTGATGTTTAACAAGGGTTGAGCGACTGGAAAAACATTCCCTACATACTGAACAAGAGAAAGGCTTTTCCCCTGTGTGAGTTCTTTCATGGATGAGAAGACTTGTTTTCAGAGTAAATGTTTTCCCACATAGAGAACATGAGTAAGGCTTTTCTCCTATGTGAATTTTCTCATGGTTTAGAATGCTTGATTTATGCCTAAAACATTTCCCACATACAGAACAGGAGAAAGGCTTCTCTTCTGTGTGAGTTCTCTTATGGTTGAGAAGGCTTGATTTCTGAGTAAAACATTTCCCACATTCAGAACACGAGTAGGGCTTCTCCCCTGTGTGAATTCTCTCATGGATGAGAAGGTATGATTTCTGTAAAAAACGTTTTCCACATATAGAACATGGGTAAACCTCCTCTCTGTGAGTTCTCTCATGGCGGAGAAGGCTGGATTTAAATGAAAAACATTTCCCACATTCGGAACATGAGAAAGGCTTCTCTCCTGTGTGAGTTCTCTCATGGCTAACAAGGTGTGATTTCTGATTAAAACGTTTACCACATTCAGAACATATGAATGATTTCTCTGCTGTGTGAGTTCTCTGATGCCGATCCAGATGTGCTTTAAATGGGAAGCTTTCCCCACATGTAGGACAGGAGTGGGTCTTTCCTTTAGCTCTCTTTCTTTCATGTATAGATAAACTTGTTTCCATGGAAGGTGTTTGCTCTATGAAGTCCTTTAATTCTATTGATTCCTCCATAGTTTTGATTAATAGGTTCCTGACCATTTGTCGTCCTCTGGGACCATTTCTGTGCAGAGAGTCTAAAAATAAATTGAGGATAAAACAGGTTTGTACACACACCTTATTAAAAGCACAAACCTGCATTAACTGTACTTTTTTATTGAACATAACAGGATTTTGTGGCCCGAATGCAGGAATGCAATCACTGGGGCGTCTGAAATAAATGTCAAGGACACCTACAGGCATCACTACTCCAGACTCTGCATTCCTAAGGACTCCCAAGGTATCCTGAAATCGACCATGTCGTCATTCAAGCCACTCCACTGCTTCACTCCTGTTGATTTCATAGTCTCGTGCATTTTATGTATTATCCCCAAGCTGATTACTTTTCCCTTTAATGTCTTCCCTCCATTTTTGATGCCTGTACAAAAAACTTCTGTTTCATCACCATGCTTCCCACACCCCCACCTCCTCCTCGCATGTCATTACCTGCTTGCTCTCCTAAAAGCTCTGCCTCTTCCATTCTTACAGCTCACAACATACAGACCATACTCTGCATTCTGTAGTGCCACCCGCCCTCCCCATTCACCCTCCCACCCAGTCCTAGGCCCAAACTCATTCATTCCCCTCCACCTGCTGCCACTTTATTCTAATCAACCTGTAGCTTGCCATTTTCTCTCTAGCCACCAGATCCACACTCCCCCTGCTCCCCTTCTGTTTCAATTACCACTGTCCTTTAGATTGTAAGCTCATGGGATGTCTGGCTGAGCACTGGTGTAAAGTGCTGTATCAGTAAGGCAATTATCTTAAGGGCAGGGCCCTCTGTTCCTTATGTGTTTTAGTATGTCTCATGTCTGCACTCCCCCATTGTACAGCGCTGCGGAATATGCTGGCTCTTTATAAATACAGAATATTAATAATAATAATAATACAGGGCAGTGCGGCTCTTATTGCTGCTGCTGGCATCTGATCAGTATATCTGCTAAATAACAAGATTGTGATCAGTCAGGCGCAAGGCCACAGAGCACGAGCAGCAGCAGCTTCATTCTGACTGGTTGACTACAACCATTAAAAAGTCCAGCTGCAGGAAAATTTATTTAATTTATGCCCTGCACAGTTTAATCGTGTTGATGGCCCAGGATTTTGTACTAGTGGGTCGATCACCAGGGAGGTAAATTAATTTCCAATGTAAGCAATATGTGTGTTTATTGTACAGTGTTTAGTGAATCAGTAAAACCACTAACTATAGATCCTCAAACAGACACAGAGGACCCCATGTCTGCCCCATTTATAGAGGGGAAATCCAGCTGAGCTTTCCATACAGGAACCAATGGCCTCGACATGTCTATAGGGAAACACAAGGAGAACCCAAGCCCCACACAACGGGGGAGCCATCACGATACATACCATGACACGGCCAGGGGACGCATATATTCATTGGTGAGGAAACTGGTGTATGAAAGGTGAGGAGCAGATACGTCTCACAAAGCTTCATAAATGGTATTTTACCCCAATTATTTCAGCATTTCTACTAGAGGCAATCGCAGCTTTTTGTCGCATAAAATTAAACTGAACAAACCGGGAGAAAATGTTTTACTTTCCTGAGAGCCTGTCTGTGATACTAACCTGGGCCGGTATTCCCATGATCCTCCATGTCCTCATATCCGCGGCGCCCCCTGACACACGGCTCCTCCCCGCTCTCCATCTCCCGGCGCCCCCTGACACACGGCTCCTCCCCTCTCTCCATGGCGGATATAAGTGCAGGAATCCCATTGATCCGTCCTGTGTGAAGAGAAAATGTCCAGAAAGATCTTATGATCCAACAGCAATAGAAGATGTTTTGTATGAAGCTGCCTGTGAAGGAGGGGGAGACTTTCTTACCCAAAGAGCATAGGGTCTGGTAATTCTCCATCATCACATCCCTGTAAAGCTCCTTCTCTTCTTCCTTTAAACAGTCCCACTCCTCCTGGGAGAAGTAAACGGCCACGTCCTCAAACTCACATTCAGCCTAAACAGCAAATGACCTCATTAATGTGACGCCATTATTTATCAGCACAAACTCACATATACCATGAGGAAGATTTCCTGCTTTCCCTGGCAATCTGACGTCTCCCCCCCCCCCCGTGTAACTCATTCAAGCTTCCCCTCTCCCATCACTGGAGGAAGAAGGGAGGAGATAAGAGACATTGCAATGTCTGGGTCAATGTCTGCCTTACCTGTCCGTTCAGCCGCTCCTCCGTCTCTGACATGTGACCCGGGAACCTCTCCAAAACCTCCTCCTTCACTGACATGTGACCTGGGAACCTCTCCATAACCTCCTCCTTCACTGACATGTGACCCGGGGACCTCTCCATCACCTCCTCCTTCATCTTGGTTATTATCCGGCATCACACGATGACTTCCTTTATCCAATCACCGGCCTCTGGTCCATGTGGAGACGCTGAGCGCACCGGCTGTGACGCGATTCATCAAACAAATCCCGGCCAGGCTGTAAGAGGGACAGAGATCAGACCTCAACCCTGCGATCACACCATATCAAAGTATGAGGGTGTCACAGAATCCACAGCAATAAAACTCACAGTAATGAATACAATGCATCTTTACACCAGAGTCTGCGGTAGAGGATAATTTGCACCCTCCTAGAAGGACCAGTGATGTCACGGTGGTCATGTGACAGGAAGTGACACATGGTACTAGTGCCAGAGGAAGCAGAGCGCGGGATATTCAAGTCTAGGGCTGAAACAACTAATCGATTAATCGCCAACTAATCGATGATTAAAATAGTTGTCAACTATTTCCATTATCGATTAATCGGTGCCAACTAATCGATTATGAGTAATCGTTAGTTGCAGCCCTAATCCGCAGTAATCAGAGCAGAATTGCGTTTATTGCAGACATTTGGACAAGTATAGCAACTGAGGCTTATCTTGGCATTACATGCCACTACATAGGTGATGATTGGATGATGAAGTCGGTTTGCCTCTGGAAGACCGGCATACAGCAGCAAACATTGCAGAATGGTTGGAGGAAGTTGTTGCAAAGTTTGAAGTTCCAGCTCAAAAAATAATTGCCATTGTGCATGATAACGGTGCAAATATTGTGGCCGCTTCAAAAATCCTGGAGGACAAGCATGGGTGGAGCAGTATCCGCTGCACTGGCCACACCTTACAGCTGGTGATCGGTGCTGCATCGAGGAATTCAGGGATTGAGAGCTGTTGGTGCTGCAAGAGGACTTGTTGAGCATTTTAAAAAATGTGAGCTAGCCAGCAGCAAGTTGAAGAAGCAGAGGCAGATGGGTATACCTGAGCATAAGCTTCTTCAGGATGTGAGCACCAGGTGGAATAGCACTTACTACATGGTTAGCAGATTCCTTGAACAAAGGTGGCCAGTAACTGCGACTCTTTCTGATCCATCAATTACACAAAGGGGCAAACATTATCTGGATCTAAAACCAGACCAGTGGAGTATTCCTGAGTGTCAGGGTTGCACGTAACGAAGGTAGTGTTGGAACCAATATGCAAGACGTACCTTGTCATGAAGCGGCAGGAGAGCTGAGCGATATCTGCCAGACAGGAATTGCAGGTGCACCGCAGGCAGCGTAGTCGTTATTCCAGGCAGAGGTCAGAGGATTAAAGCAGGCAGCGTAATCGTTATTCCGGGCAGAGGTCGAAGGATTAAAGCAGGCAGCGTAAACGTTATTCCAGGCAGAGGTCGAAGGATTAAAGCAGGCAGCGTAATCGGTATTCCAGGCAGAGGTCGAAGGAGTAAAGCAGGCAGCGTAGTCGTATTACAGGCAAAAGTCAGGATCACGGTCAATAGTAACAAAGATTCTCTCGCAACAGACTAGAATAAACTAGTACCGAACTCTTGGACAAGCGACTCTTTATGGGGAACCTCCGGGGCAGTCTCTGATGACGTGTGCGCCGCCGTCAGCTGTTCTAAGCGTTCCGGCGTCTGGCGTTCACTGTTAGCCCGGAAAGGCGCGCGCATGCGCGGTCCACTCCGCATCCTGGCCACGAGGGAGGAGGAACGATGGACGCCACGAGCGCCGTAATGCCCGCCAACGCCCGGGACCGGAGCACCATCCAGGGGTCGCGGTAGGAAACCCTGACACTGAGGAACTTTCCACTGCCCTTAAACCCTTTGAATGCGCTACTGTATTTATGAGTGGACAAAACAATATTACTATCAGGGTTATTCAGAGAGCGTGAAAAGCAGGAGAATGACTGGAGAATGAAAAATTCTAGGTCAAAATAACCAAACCAGAAAAATTCACCCTTTCATCTCACTTTCCAAATCGGCTATTTTGACCTAGAATTTTTAATTCTCCAGTCATTCTCCTGCTTTTCACCGCTCTCTGAATAACCCTGTATATCTTCAGTGCCTGCACTTGTGAAGGGACTGTTGCGTTCTAATGAGAGTGCTTCCTTTGTGTCCTCTCCAGTGAAGAATTTCCAATCTATAGCAACAGAGCAGCTTCAGAGCAGATGGAAGAGAATCCTTTTTGAACAGGTCCCAAATACTGTAATTCTATCTTCTGCTCTGGACCCAAGATTTAGAAGACTTAAATTTTTAACACCAGAACAAATTATAAATGTGCAGGAAAGAGTGCAGACAGAAGCACTTGTTTGTGAGAAGTGAGATGCTGCGGCAACAAGCAACCACTTCAACTGTGACTAGAACTGCTGAGCCCTCAACATCTGCATCAGTACTTGACTCACTCCTGGAGTCTGAAGGCAGCAGTGAAGAAGAGCCTAAAGAGGGGCAACATGAGGAGCATATTATCCATGACGAAGTGAGGAAAGAAGTGCAAGATTATTTCGTGGAGAGGACCCTTGCTAAGGAGGAAAACCCTTTGAACTGGTGGAAGGGTAACCAAGAAAAATACCCAACCTTGGCAAAACTAGCGAAATGCTACTTGTGTATCCCAGACACCTCAACGCCATCAGAACGCCTCTTCTCCGCTGCAGGCAACATTGCTAGCAAAAAGAGAGCCAGCCTCAGCCCTGAGCATGTGGATATGCTAACATTTTTACATTCCAATGCTAACTTTCTGGAACTGTGATAGTTTACCTCGTTTTCAGAATGTTTGGTTTTTGTTCTGCTGCTTTAACATTGTACAGTTTTGTAGTGTTAATGTAAAGTGTGTTTATTTTGAAGTTTGTTTATAAACACTCCTTTTGTTCACTAAATTATTTTAAATAAATGAAAAAAATGGTACTGAGTTTGTTGTTTTTTCTTTTATCCGATTAGTCGATTAATCGAAAAAATAATCTGCCAACTAATCGATTATGAAAATAATCGTTAGTTTCAGCCCTATTCAAGTCAGTGTGAATTTGCAGTGTAATGCTGAGCTCTCTCTGCATGGAGCCGGACCAGGACCCGTGGACTGAATAAACCTGATTCCTCTGGGCTGCACACAGTGGGTACACTAGGATCACAGACAGCACAGAGTGGGTACACTGGGCTCGTAGCAGGTACACTGGGCTCGCAGCAGGTACACTGGGATCACAGATGGCACAGAGTGGATACACTGGACTGTAGTTGGACAACCTACTTGCTCTTCCAGCTATGGATATGTCAGGTATTTTCATGGAAAAACAAAATGGATGCCTGTAGCCATCTTGTTTAATCGTATATCCATATTTTTATATGCAAAGTCTTCCTCATCTTTCACCTAGTTTCAGAATGAACTCAGATTTTTTTTAGAGACAAGTTCATTTTAAGGTAAAACTAGTAAAGGAATATAAGATTTATGTATGTGTTTAAAAATATAATCGCTAGATATATTGTGTTATGGAGGTATGTCTCTATTGGATATATTGTATAGACTATTTGCTAAAACATGTCATAGAAAAATTTATAGGTCTGTCTTATGAAGCAGTCTTTGTGTTAAAATAATTTTTCTTAGTTTAAAATTTATATGCACAAATACATTTATGCAAGTATGTCTATGTTATACAAGTACACATATATATAATCAATATATATTCTATATTAGTAGCACAGTAAAATAATAGACACTTCAAGATATTATAACTATGTAAGCAGTATAATTACTGAAGAAATATAAATAAGCTGTTTTAAATGTAAAGGAATGTTTCTGTTAACTGATAAGACTAGAAGTAACTAAAACCTTGAAATAGCTAGAGAAGAAGAGATCTTATATATTAATTTGACAGGACAGACACACTGTCTGGAAATATTAAAAGGATCATGAAGAGCCCTTTGTTTAAAGTGATAAAGAGTAGGGTTGCACCGATACTAGTATCGGTATCGGTGCCGATACCGGGTATTGCAGGAGTACTTGGTACTCCTGCAGTACCCCCGATATTTTTTTCCGATACCGGAAGCCGGCATTGAGCCGGCTTGCCGGCATCCGAGGGGCTGTGGCGGCTGTCCGAATGCTCTAACGGCATTCGGACAGGCCCTGCAGCTGCTCTCCGCATTGTTTAATGCTTACCTTCCTGGGCGCCGCCGGGAAAGTCTTCGCGCGCGCGCTCCTTGGAAGGTCCCCAGCCGCGACCACGTGGGACCATGTGATCGTGGCTGGGGTCCTTCCAACGAGCGCACGTGCGGGAACTTTCCCGGCATCGCCCAGGAAGGTAAGTATAAACAAAGTGAGGAGAGCAGCTGCAGGGCCTGTCCGAATGCCGACAGAGCATTCACACAGGCCCTGCAGCTGCTCTCCGCTCATACTTACCTTCCTGAGCGACGCCAGGAAAGTTTCCGCTCGTGCGCTCGTTGGAAGGACCCCAGCCGCGATCACATGGTCCCACGTGGTTGCGGCTGGGGACCTTCCAAGGAGCGTGCGCTAAGACTTTCCCGGCGTCGCTAAAGGAAGGTAAGTATGAGCGGAGGGGGGAGGGGGCAAATCCATGTGCTGGGGGGCAATATCCACAAGCTGGGGGGCATTATCCACGAGCTGGGGCCATATCCACGCTGGGGCCATATCCACGAGCTGGGGCAGATCCAGGAGCTGGGGGGCATTATCCATGAGCTGGGGGGCAATATCCATGTGCTGGGGGGCAAATCCATGAGCTGGGGGCAATATCCATGAGCTGGGAGCAATATCCATGAGCTGGGGGGCAATATCCATGAGCTGGGGGCAATATCCATGAGCTGGGGGGCAATATCCATGAGCTGGGGGGCAATATCCATGAGCTGGGGGCAATATCCATGAGCTGGGGCAATATCCATGAGCTGGGGCAATATCCATGAGCTGGGGCAAATCCATGAGCTGGGGCAATATCCATGAGCTGGGGCATATCCATGAGCTGGGGCATATCCATGAGCTGGGGGGGCATATCTATGAGACCTGGGGGCTTTATATGAGGTCTGTTCTTATTGGAAAGCGTCACGTGACATAAAATAAAAGTTTTGGTACTTGGTATCGGTGAGTACTTGAACAAAAGTATCAGTACTCGTACTCGGTCTTAAAAAAGTGGTATCGGTGCATCCCTAATAAAGAGGATTGGCCTATGAACTATGTCATAGGATTCAATTTAATATTAAAATATAAATACATGCTATTTAATATTAAATCAACACTGCCATCTTGTGGTGTATTATAGGTTGACAGTTTTCATAGACATACACTAAGACGAGAAATACGTAAGGTTGAGAAGTACGTAATAAGTTACATGAATTCCTCTATAACTGGTTACACACAACGTATAGAGAGCATTACGCATTACACATCATTTCAACTCAGACCACACTTCACTTCTCCCTCTCGGGACTTCAAATTTTATTTCTCACTTTCATGCATTGACTCATCTCTCTCACTTATACCAAGAGCATGCTCAAGGAGATGCTTAAAGACACTCTCACAAAGAAACTAAGGTATAACATCTCATATCTTCTCACACACTCTCCAAAGAATACATTATATCCACTGAGAAGAAGAAGTTTGCAGAAACGCTTGAATCCAGATCTTGGACAGGTAATGTATGGAAAGCAAATTAAGTGTGATTAATGTAATTATATATATCTATATATGGGTGTGTATCTTGCAATGGATATAGACTGAGATTTATCTCAGATTATCGTTAGATCAGAATCTTTGAAATATTTCTAACCTGCAGTATAGAAATATACTAAGAAGTCTGGTATATAAGGTTATTATTTGTCCTAAAGTATTTGTTGCAATGATATACAAATATATATATTGAAATTGGAAGAGCTATTGTGATTGAATTACTAAACAGGGATCTTATAACCTACAATATAAAAAGCAGAAGATTAGAAGCTTAATTCTCGTCATTAGGGAGGATTCACTAAATAAGTTTTTCTTAATCTTCATTCTAGAAATAGCTCATCTTTTGTTGATCCAGGTAGCACAGGGAGATATATACATATATATATATATATCTACAAGATACTAGCTTGTTTTAAACTGTTTTGCCGGGAATACATGTTAATAGTTTTCTTTAAGCAGAGATGTTTATTAACCACTTCGCTGCTGAGGACGCGCTCAGCGCGTCCTCAGCAGTCCCGCTGGTGTGCTGAGGACGCGCTGAGCGCGTCCTCACATTGGGGTCAGCGTTCGGCCGGGTTCCGGCCGATCGCTGGCCCCTCCGGTGCGGGCTGACATCCTGGATGTCAGCCCGGCATCCGGACCAGCAGCCGCCAGAATTAGGTGTCATCGCGGGGGCGCGATGACACCTAATTCAGGCGCCCCCCCCGCATGTGCGGAGGAGGCGCCTGAAAGGGAGGGGGGGGGAGGTCCTTCGGACCTCTCTCCTCCCGATCGGCGGCGCACAGGGGGTTAACCCAGGCATCATTTGGAAGGGCACAGCCTGCCCTTCCAAATGATGCCTGGCATTAACCCCTGGGGAGCTGGATCGCGAATCGGCGCTGAAAAGCGCCGGTTCGCGATCCTTTCCCGGAGCTGGCCGACATCTTGGATGTCGGCCAAGCCTCCGGGAACTCCCCCAGAGGACTGGCGTCATCGTGCGTAGCACGATGACGCCAGTCCTAGACTTAACCCTAACTGCCACCAACTGTGGAGATAGGGAGTTCATTGGAACTCCCTATCTCTCGATCCGTGGCAGCTAGGGGTTAAATTTGGTATCGTTGGATTGGCCAGAGCATGGCCGTTCCAACGATACCAAACACTACAGTGAAAAATTTTGTAAAAAAAAAAAAAAAAAATGAAAAATAAAAAAAAATTAAAAAAATAAAAATAAAATAAAAAATTAAACACTTTTTTTTTATTTTTTTGGGTTTGTTAATGCAGCAATATTGTTCCCATTTCAATTATAATGTGAACAATGATGCTGCACTAACGATTTTTGTATGCGGTGCGTTTGTTAAAAATAGTGTAATTTTCCCCAAAAAAAAATGTAACGAGACCCCATCTCTAATTTTTTTAACAAGCGCACCCCATACAAAATATAACCGCAATTGCTCGCATGTTAAAATGTGGAAAAAAACACTTTACACATTGTAAATTATTGAAAATACATATTTTATTGCATTTTTTGTTATAATATACAGACATGACATAACGTATACATATAATAATGACATATTATGAATCTACCGAGTCTGACGGAAAGAACGATATATAATATGTCTGGGTCATATACTAAAATAAGCCTTCAAAACACGTTTAAACATGATGCGCAAAACAGGTAAAAATGACCTCAGCATAGGGGCGGGAAAAGCCTCAGCAGCGAAAGGGTTAGATTGAACTAACCATCTGTGTATAGTTACTAACTGATAAAGTAAATGGTATTAACCATACATGCAGTTACTAACAGGATACATATATTAAAAAGTTATAAATCTGTGTGCTGATGGATGATGTTGTGTTTTATAAATCTTTGATTATGTTGTGAGATTAAAATCAATTTGTATACATAATAAATATATATATTTTATCTAGTTGTTTGGTTGGTTATATTTTTTAAAACAAAGCATATACAATTGAAAACAAACTTAGGAGAAGAACATTTGGAGAAATACAAACGAGTAAAGTTTATTGTCATTTATATCTCGTATAAGTTTCTGACCTGATTAATATCTCCCACAATAATGCCACTGCACAACCAGAGACGTGCACGGGAAGCATCTGTGCTTGACAAGATTGTTTGGCCGACGGACAGCCTGCCAAAGAAAACATTAAAAAAAACCTCTCTCTGGTACTGAAATGGGGTTTCAGCACCAAGGAGAGCACCGGTGAATGCAGCCGAATAGAGGGTGCGCTTCTGATCTAGGCTGCCCTTCCAGTGTCTGCTGAACAAGATCGTTAGTGTTCAGCTGTGTGAGGGTTAACGTTAGCCTTGGTTGCCCTAACGCGGGCGACCATATTACAATCTGAACGCTAACAGGTTAAAAACCCGTTAGTGATTCGGCTCTTGCGCTTTTCAGCACGAAGTTACTGTACTTTGCGCTCCCTGTGCTTAACATGGGGAGGGCAAAGAGTTAATCAGTGTTAGGATTACAAAGTCCTAACGCTAAATACCGTCCTGCTGCGGTTACTGAATAGTTACTCTCAGCTTGGAGCTGGTGCTCAGTGATAAGGCTTCTGCGGAATCAGCACCAGCTGAAAATAATCCTGTCACGCCTCCTACGCGCGCTGCTGCGAAAGACGCCGGGTTAAGCTGCTCACTATCTGTCTATCCTAGACCCAGATAATGACTATCCATCCCCGCACACTTTCTCTCGCAACAGGCACATAGAGCGCGATAAAGAGGTCCCAGGATTGTAACGCAGTACCAATCTCCTCTTGAATTGGGTAGTGACTAAGTTTCCCACAATCCCTGTGCCCACTTTCTTATTCTATTAGTTACGCTGCCATCAGTTCCCCTGAACACTACGCGCGTCGCAGCGAAAGATGCAGGGCTAAGCAACCCACTATCTGTCTATCCTAGACCCAATTAATGACTACACGGACAGCAATCCGCCACTTGTTTACCCAACCGTCCCCAGTGACCGCAGCTCACAATTTCGTAGCTACTTGAGCTTAAACAACAAGCAATACTCCAGTCTCTTCAGTTAGCATGGATCGAATATCAGGCAGAAACAGAGCTTAATAAGGAATATTTACTATGATATAAAAAGTGATCACAGTGCAGTTGTTACAGGAAAAATGTATATAATAAATCAATAATTACACCTTACACAGGACACAGCAGATAAAACAAAAAGATTAAAACACAAAGCCTTACTTACACGCCACTAAGCTAAGCAGACCGTCGTGACTCCTGGGGGGCTGGAGATGAAAGCATGGACAGCATGGACAGATCCTCATGTAAAATGAACTCCCTGTGATCAGCATTGAGCCCTTGCTGGACTCAGAATATATAGAGTTTCCTGTCCCTTCCAAAAATACCCACAAATGGCCCAGCCTGCTGCACTACATGTCCCAGCATGCCTTGTTCTGGGCACGCTCCGTGCGTTTCTCCATTAATTTTTAATTGCCCAAAGACGTCAATCATTGCCACGGACCCCCTCTAGGGATCAAGGGATGTGCTTCCTTCTTTGAAGACAGGACCAAATACACATTGGTGCCGCGCGGTCTACAGTCGGGCTCCGAGGTGTGGATAGTGCCAAATGGGTTATATCCCCCTGAGCTTGTCTCACAAGAAATTCCATTTTGCAGTCAAGTGTTATATCCCCCCCCCCCCAGGGGAAAAACCAAACCAGTTTAATTACATTCTAGCACTTACTCAAGACAGCTGTGAACACTGGGACACTTCCCAGAAATGGACAGACGCAGATATGAATATGCCCATGTAGAGAAGATATGTATAGACAGGCGCATAGACCCATATACACAGGCAGACTCTTATATACCTAGCACGATAGAAATACAGAACTAATCTGCCCCATCTCCCATAAATAATCTGCCACAAATCCCTCCCCCCAGAAACAAAATCACATACTCGCCTCCCATCCCGCAGCAAGAATGTTGGCTCAGTCCACCTCTTCTTGCTGCCAGGAGTAGAGGGAGACGGAGGGGAAAAAAATCCCCCAGTCTCCCTCTTCGAATCATGCTACCCTGTGGCGCTCCAAGGCAAGGAAGGAAGGAAATAACGCATGATCTACTTGTCCTGGTTTACCGGCTTCCGTCATATTGGCTGAGGCAAGATTATGATTTTTTCTAATATAAAACAGTCCAATTATTCAAAAACTATTCGGTTCGGGGCGAGCCAAGTGGATTTTCATAGGAGAGAATCAGCAGCTACTTATTCATTTTTTCTCATTGAAACGGATTGAGGGGGGGGGCTGCCAGTTATCTAGATATATCTATTTCTTCATACGATTGTGTTAGAATTGTCCAATTGTTTAAACTACTTTTTATTGACATTATTCTTTTCTGAATAAGATGCTGCCGAATAAGGAGCGAACTTCAGCTTCTTCGCAGTGTGAGCGCTAGCTTTAGTCATTATGCAGGACTTGGTCACTGGGAGGGGGGAGGGGTAAAGGTCCTTTCACAGGGTAGTAAACTAGGTTGTTCACTGAAAACAAGCTACTTTGCATCCCTCAGAAGGGACCGGTCCTTGTAGAGGGGCTCAAATTAGCCACTAGCCTGAATCTGCTAAAACACCGGCCTCACAAGTAACATAGAAACATCCAGAAACACCTTATATGAAGAGACACTGACCTGCAGTGGGATCCCCAAGATAACAATGGCCACTTGCCCCGGAAATGCTTCTCATCCAGCCTGCACTTCCAATGTTTGCTGAATGGTAGAGCTGTAAACACCAGAGACACGTTCCATATTGAAAAACGTCTCTATGTGTGTACATGTGACAGGGAGCCCTGGCAGGAATGTATATTGTCACATGGCAGGAGGTTATATAAAGCAGCAATGTGTCTCCCAGCCCCCACTCCCTGTGTCTGTGTTAATCTCCTCTGTCATGGCGGTGCTGTATGGCTCTTATTTTATTAATATTAATATAAGTGTAACGGGTTTTTGCGTAGTCCCACAAATACCCCTGTGGTCTTTTACCTCAGTTACCTTCAAGCGCTCTGCAAGCCGATCCTGAGCCTCCGCTACCTGGGAGTTGGGGTACATGACTGCGGCAGTGCCTCCACCCAACTGGACATCCAGGCTTTGGGTGTGAGATCCAGTTGGGAACATATTTAAACAAGCAATAAATCAACACAGAGCTGTCTATTATAGAAGTTTGTATTGCACAGCAAAACTCTATGCAAAAATAAATGTAACGGTGTAAATAAACATAATGCAGTGGAATAAGTAAATAACGCAAGAGTCAGTATGAGTTTACCCACCCACAAACAATACTGAGGCCCATCCTAGTCTTTTCCCTAATGATACCATAGGTAGGTGGTGCACATTGTTGGGGCCCAGAATAATTGTAATCCACTTTGTTTGTAATATGCTGGGGTGTTCCAGGGATCAGAGAAGTCAGACTGCTGCTTTAGTAACCAGTGTCAGAGTGCCTTGTTGTAAAACCAAGGGGAGAGGTTTCAGCTTACCACTCCACAGTCTGCAATCAGATTTTGTCCAGGAAGGGGAGAAGCTGCTCCACTGGGATTCCTTCTTTCTGCAGAACAATCACTGCCAGGAACAGTTCTGTGCTTTGATCTGGATACAGAGTCTGCTGGGAGCCTTTATGCAGGATGCTTCAGCACTGGACACAATACCACAAATCTCAGCCACCATCATCTTCCAGCTTCCTCTCTCTTGCTTCCTCTCTTGCAGCCCTGCCTCCACACACAAAACCATAGAGCCACACAGTCTTGAATCTCCAGAGCAAACAGAAGGTCGCCATCTGCTGGTTACTACATAGAAACTGCAGGGTAGTAGAATTACTGTACTCCAGGGGTTACATGTTCTTCTTTGAAAATAACTTGCCTCCCACTGGCAAGTCCTGGACAGGAAGCGATCAAAACCCAAACCGTATTAAACATTTATAAAAGCCTACAATAACAGTGCTAGCTAATACAATGACATCCTAGCTGGCCAACTACGCTAAAACAGAGAATGATTTTCATTTACAATTTCAGCTAGCGCATGGAGAAAGGTGGTCATTTTACATGATGCCTGTGTCACTGGAGCATAGCTAGGTTCTCCTATATGATCATAAACCAATGCTGTAGGAGGCTGCCGTACCCTGGTGCTGTGTCTTGGAAGTCGCTGGGGAAGAGCACTTTCTGACTGTGCCTGGGAAGCTTCGGCTCCTGCCCTGTAGTTGGGGAGGTCACCAGTGGCTTGAGGCCCTGGCTCTCCCATAAATCGAGAGTCTCTGACGGTGGTCCCAGGCACAAAGCACGGGCTTTCTGGGTTCAAAGATGGAGGACTGTTTGACATAAGAGGGGTTTTAACTCTCTGAGGTGCCACAGGGGTAGGAGAAAAATTCTGTGTTCTCTCAGTATGGGGAGACCACCACTGATCATCAGCTGTGGGAGTCTCGGAGGTCTCCTCTGACCCATTTTCAGGACTCGCTGCTGTGCTTTCCTCCAATTCACTACTACGCTCTTCCTCATCATCTGTATAGGCTACCGGTAGTAGATGGTTCCTATGCCAAGCCTTTATCCGTCCTTCAGGCCCTGTTATGTTGTACACTGGCAGTCCTTTTAGCTTAGACACAACTTCGAACAGAGTATCCTTCCATCTGTCTGCTAATTTGTGTTTTCCAAGAACCCCTAGATTCCGCAGTAGAACCTTATCGCCTGCTTGTATTTCCCGATACTTGACTTTGTGTCACGGATCCCCCTGATTACTAGACATGTGCACAGCACAAAATTTCGTTTTGAACTAATGGATTAGTCCTAAAATGCAATTTATTTAGTTGCTAAAGAAATTCGTTTTCAGTTCTTTAGTATGAAAACTAATTTATTTCATTCATCCGAAAACCAGTGGATACAATTACCATTGTAGTGGCTCCTCAGAGGGCTGAGATCGCTGCTTGTTACAGTATCTCTCTCTCAGCACAATGTGGGCCATATTACATAGTTGGTGCTAACTTAACCAGAGCTGTTGTAAACTTCCTAGAGCCATTATAGTCTATGGAGGTTTTCAGTTTACAACAGCTCTGGTTAAGTTAGCACCAACATTGTAATATTGCCCGAGTCAGGCAAAGCTGTTACAGTAACTGACTACTGCTCATCACAGTACTCAGAGTTTCAGTAAAACTAGTAAATAATATTTTTATATATAAGAGGTTATAACAATATTATTTCCTTGTTTTACTGAAACTCTGAGCGCTGTTACAGTCAGTTACTGTAACAGCTGAGCCTGATACATTGTACTGAGAGATAATGTAACAAGCAGCCGATCTCAGCGCTCACAGCCACTGGATTTAAAGGGCTAAAAAAAAAAGGCTCCTCTCTGTATAATGTTTAGAGCATCTTCCTGCATTAATTAATACCCCTCTCTTTATAATATATATAGAACATCCTCCTGAATTAATTAATGTCCCTCTCTGTATAGAACATCCTCCTCAATTTATACCTTTCTCTGTATAATGTATATAACATCCTCCTGCATTAATACCCCTCTCTGCATAATGTATAGAACATCCTCCTGCATTAATTAATGCCCCTCTCTGTATAGAACATCCTACTGTATTGGCATGTGGAGAGTGCAGAACTTCGGATGTTGCACTCTTCATTGCTGGTCTCTTTCACTCAATGTAATATCACAAAAAGGACTGAAACTAAAATGTAGTGCATTTTATTTTAGTTTCTTTCGTTTTTTGTACTGAACAGTTTCGTTTCTCTTGAGTCATACGAAAACTAAATTATCCCAAAATTCGGACTAAATCGTTTTAGTACTAAAATGAATGCACATGTCTACTGATTACCAGAGTAGTGGTCCCTATACGCAGGTCACTCTCTAACCTTCCGATCCTTGAGTGGTCGGCTCTACTAGACAGATTACTAGAATGACAGTACAGAGCACATACAAGAGAGAATACCAGATATATATATAAGGTTCTAGGATAGTTCGTTCCCCCCTGGACCCTAGTAATATAAGAGGTAGTCTGATGTGTGCTTCGGGTGCCACACAGACTGACCTCAATACCGGAGTTAGGAGCGGAAGCGTGGGAAGTGTCACTGCCAATGCCAGGGGTCAGACACAAGAATGGTTCGTTTTCCAAATGCCAATGGTCATACACAGGGGTGGTTCGTTTGCCAATGCCAGGGATCATACACAGAGTAGTTCGTTTGCCAATGCCAGGGGTCATACACAGGGTAGTTCGTTTGCCAATGCCAGGGGTCATACACAGAGTAGTTCGTTTGCCAATGCCAGGGGTCATACACTGAGTGGTTCGTTGCCAATGCCAGGGGTCATACACAGAGTGGTTCGTTGCCAATGCCAGGGGTCATACACAGAGTAGTTATAAGTTTGCCAAAGCCAAGGCTCACAGATAGAATAAAGAAATTCAAACTTGAACACACAAGACACACGAGAGCTCTGCGGGATAATGATACCACGTCAGGGCACCGGTGAATAGTGAAGCTGGGTTTTAAACTTGGCGGGTCCGCGTCATCACGCCAGTCCCCGCCCCCTGGCGTCCCACGTGAGCGCAGCCGGCTGCGTTATTACTCGGCGCCTGGCCAGCGAGCAGCGAGGAAGCCGCTGCCAGGCGCCCCCTAGATCCAGCGCGGCCCGCGATACCAGCGCGGTCCGTGACAGAACCCCCCCTCCACGGGCGGCCACCGGACGACCCCCAGGAGCACGAGGATGGGCCACGTAGAAGGCCTTCACCAACCGAGGCGCATGGACCTCAGCAGCCGGGAGCCAAGAACGATCCTCCGGCCCGTAGCCCACCCAGTCGACCAAATACTGTAAAGTGCCCCTTGATACCCTGGCATCCAAAATGGCCTGGACCTCAAACTCCTCCTCACCCTCCACTGAGATAGGAGGAGGTGGGACACGGACCTTGGTGTACCGATTACACAAGAGAGGTTTTAAGAGGCTCACGTGGAACACGTTGTGTATCCGGATATGGGGAGGCAATGCTAAAGCATAGGAGACGGGGTTGAGTCGTCGCAAAACCTTATAGGGGCCTATGAATCTAGGCGCCAACTTCATGGAAGGCACTAGGAGCTTGATATTCCGCGAGGAAAGCCATACCCTGTCCCCAACCTGATACACAGGTGCCTGCCTCCTGTGTCTGTCAGCCTTGATTTTCTGGATGGCACTACTTTTCTCTAGTGCCTCCTTGACTTTCCCCCAAGTGTCCTTCAAGGACGCCAAATGTTCATCCAAAGCAGGTATCGTGGTATCCGGAAACGTAGTCGGTAACACAGGAGGATCGAAACCATAAACGGTGAAGAAAGGGGAATGTCCTGTGGATTCGCTCACAGCGCTGTTCAAAGCATACTCAGCCCATGGTAGCAGGTCTGACCAGTTATCTTGCTGTTCTGAGATAAAGCATCTGAGATACTTTTCTACATTTTGATTTGCACGTTCTGCTGCTCCGTTGGTCTGGGGGTGATAGGCCGACGAGAAAGACAAGTTTATCCCCACATTCTTACAAAACCCTTTCCAAAATCTGGAGACAAATTGGGTGCCCCTATCGGAGACAATCCCAAGAGGAATACCATGTATACGGACCACGTGGTTAATGAATATGGGCACCAGTTCGGCTGCCGACGGTAGTTTACGAAGAGGGACATAGTGACCCATCTTGGAGAACCGATCGATGATCGTAAGTATAACTGTGTTCCCTCTAGAATCGGGTAACTCCACTATGAAGTCCATAGCTAAGTGCGACCATGGTCGTTCTGGGATTGGCAGAGGTTGGAGCAAACCAATGGGTGCTGTTTTGGGGTTTTTATGTCTTGTGCAAACCTCGCACACGGCTATGTAATCTTTAACATCTCGGCGCAACGTGGGCCACCAAAAGATTTTATTGATGCTGGACACCGTTTTGGTGATTCCCATATGCCCAGACGTTTTACTATCATGATAAAGGTTTAATATTTCTTCTCTTTCACATTCAGGTACAAAGAGTTTCGCGGGAGGTTTCCCTTCAGGAGCCGTGCCCTGCACGGTTTGCAACCTTTTCAACAAAGGAGACGAGACATTAATCGTGGTAGAGGCTATAATCCTTTCTTGGGGTACAATGGGATGCTGATCTTGGATGTTGAATTCGTAGGACTCATGCTGTCTAGATAAAGCATCTGCTTTAACGTTTCTGGACCCAGGTCTATAGGTCAGTACGTAATTAAAGCTTGAAAGAAACAACGACCATCTCGCTTGTCTGGAATTTAACCGTTTAGCATCTCCAATGTATGTGAGATTTTTATGATCGGTTATGATAAGGATGGGGTCACTAGACCCTTCCAGTAGGTATCTCCATTCTGCCAAGGCTGATATGACTGCTAACAACTCTCTGTTTCCTATGTCATAGTTCCTCTCTGCCGGGGAGTTTCCGGGAATAGAAGCCGCATGGATGCAAGGGTTTGTCGGGTGCTTCCCTCTGGGATAAGACTGCACCAAGACCTATTTCGGAGGCGTCAACTTCCACTTGGAATGGCAGAGCCGGATCCGGATGTCTGAGTACCGGGGCCGTAGTAAACGCTTGTTTGAGTGCTTCAAAGGCTTGACTGGCTTGGGGTGTCCATTTCTGATTACCCACCCCTTTCTTTGTCATGGCCGTGAGGGGAGATACCAAAACCGAAAAATCTTTAATGAACCTCCTATAATAATTAGTGAATCCTAGAAACCTTTGGATGGCTTTCAGTCCTTGGGGTAGAGGCCAGTCAAGGATTGCTGAGAGTTTGTTAGGATCCATCTGGAACCCCTGGGGTGTTATTATGTAGCCAAGGAAATGTACTGTCCTTATGTCAAATAAACATTTCTCTAATTTACAATACAATCCAGCCTCCAACAATTTTTTCAGTACTTTTTTCACGTGGACATGATGGGTTACGATATCAGGCGAGTATATCAGGATGTCATCCAGATATACTATGACAAATACTTGCAGGAATTCCCGTAAGGTATCGTTTATGAGGTCTTGAAAAACAGCCGGCGCATTGCATAAGCCAAAAGGCATCACCAGGTACTCATAATGCCCACTTCTTGTATTAAAAGCCGTTTTCCATTCATGTCCCTCTTTAACCCTTACGAGGTTGTAAGCCCCGCGTAAATCAAGTTTGGTATAAATATTGGCCCCTTTTAGGCGATCGAACAGTTCTGTGATTAGTGGTATGGGATAGGCGTTCCTTATGGTTATCCTGTTCAAACCTCTATAATCTATACAAGGCCGCAGGTCTCCCTCTTTTTTCGATACAAAAAAGAAACCTGCCCCTGCTGGGGAAGAGGACCGTCTGATGAAACCTCGCTCCAGGTTCTCCCTTATGTACTCCTCCATAACGTCATTCTCTTTTTGGGACAAGGGGTATACATGTCCCCTAGGAGGCATAGTACCAGGGAGTAAATTTATAGCACAGTCGTACGGGCGGTGCGGCGGTAGGACCTCAGTCCTGGACTTAGAGAAGACCTCCTTAAATCCCAAATATTGTTCAGGAACTTCTGTGGATAAAGGAGGGGCTGTGGCAACGTTGAGGCTACCGATTACGTTGACCCTGCCCAGACAGTGCGATTGACAACGAGGACTCCAGTATTTTATGTCTCTTTGGGCCCAATCAATAACCGGGTTGTGTTCTGCCAGCCACGGAAACCCAAGCACGACAGGACAAGAAGGGGACTCAATGATTTGGAAACATATGTTTTCACGGTGCAATACTCCTGTTTCCATGCATACAGAAACAGTGTCGTGGGTAATATGTGGGCAGGATAGAGGGTTTCCGTCTATAGCCTCCACCATAAGAGGTCTGTCCTTGAGAACCAGGGGTATGAGACATTTAGCAGCAAATTGTTTATCCATAAAATTGCCTGAGGCCCCAGAATCCAAGAAGGCCTCAGTCTTAAGGTGGACCTTGTCCAGGTCAATGATATTGGTACCAGGATCCTGGACTTTTTTTTTTCGTTATTTACGAAAGAGGCATAAAGAGACCCTATAACCTGGGTATTGGCTGGTCTTTGGCTTGATCTGCCACTCTCACCCCTGCTACCCCTAGGTCTCTGAGGACATTGAAGGCGGAAGTGGTCTGCCCCGGCACAATAGAAGCAGAGTCCCTTCTCCCTTCTGTGAGCTCTCTCTGCCTCCGATATACCAGTCTTTCCTATCTGCATAGGCTCAACAACAGGTAGATCGGTTTTAACGTTTTCCTGGTTACCGGAAGCAACGGTAGTTCTGGACGATAAGGGTAAAGGAGGCAAGAGCCTTCTAGGTCTATCCCTGGGATGTCTCCTTTCCCTAATTTGATCATCCATAGCTATACAGAAGTCGATCAAGTGATCAAGAGTCTCTGGCAATTTTAGAGGAGCCAACTCGAACATAAACGCGTCGTTCAGACCTTCAGTAAAGGCCAAGGTTAGGACATCGTTCGGCCAGAGAACCTCTGAAGTCAAGGTTTTAAAGTCTATTGCGTATTCAGAGACCCTCCTATTACCTTGTTTAATGTGAAATAAGGATCTCCCAGCATTAGTAGCCCTTCTAGAGGGGTCAAAGGTGCGTTTAAGCTCTGAGGTAAAACCCTCATAATCGTATATGATGGGTTTCTTGTTCTCCCACAAGGGTGTAGCCCACAATAAAGCTTTCTCCGTTAAATGATTAATCAGATAGCCCACCTTAGCTTTATCTGACATACATGATCCTGGGTTATTCTCAAACAAGATTTCCAGTTGGGTCAAAAAGCCCCGGCATAAATTTGGTGTACCATCATATCGTAACGGTGCTTTCATACAAAGCCTATTCCCTTCGGGAGAGACCGACTTAACAATAGGCACTACCGGGTCCGGAGGGTTTGCGGTACCTCCATTGGACCGGTTTAACAGGGTTTGCAGAGCCAGGGCAAACTGGTCCATCCTATGGTCCTGCTCTTCTTGTCTGGCTGCAATACGTGCCAACTGGTTAGAGAGGTCTGCGGGATCCATTGGCCCTGACGTAATGTCACGGATCCCCCTGATTACCAGAGTAGTGGTCCCTATACGCAGGTCACTCTCTAACCTTCCGATCCTTGAGTGGTCGGCTCTACTAGACAGATTACTAGAATGACAGTACAGAGCACATACAAGAGAGAATACCAGATATATATATAAGGTTCTAGGATAGTTCGTTCCCCCCTGGACCCTAGTAATATAAGAGGTAGTCTGATGTGTGCTTCGGGTGCCACACAGACTGACCTCAATACCGGAGTTAGGAGCGGAAGCGTGGGAAGTGTCACTGCCAATGCCAGGGGTCAGACACAAGAATGGTTCGTTTTCCAAATGCCAATGGTCATACACAGGGGTGGTTCGTTTGCCAATGCCAGGGATCATACACAGAGTAGTTCGTTTGCCAATGCCAGGGGTCATACACAGGGTAGTTCGTTTGCCAATGCCAGGGGTCATACACAGAGTGGTTCGTTGCCAATGCCAGGGGTCATACACAGAGTGGTTCGTTGCCAATGCCAGGGGTCATACACAGAGTAGTTATAAGTTTGCCAAAGCCAAGGCTCACAGATAGAATAAAGAAATTCAAACTTGAACACACAAGACACACGAGAGCTCTGCGGGATAATGATACCACGTCAGGGCACCGGTGAATAGTGAAGCTGGGTTTTAAACTTGGCGGGTCCGCGTCATCACGCCAGTCCCCGCCCCCTGGCGTCCCACGTGAGCGCAGCCGGCTGCGTTATTACTCGGCGCCTGGCCAGCGAGCAGCGAGGAAGCCGCTGCCAGGCGCCCCCTAGATCCAGCGCGGCCCGCGATACCAGCGCGGTCCGTGACACTTTGGTATCGTATCTTCTCTTGTTCCGCTCCTCCATTCTTGTCGTAGCTTGAGTAGCCAACTCATAGGCCCTGTGGAGGTTTTGCTTGAGGGTCCTCACATAATGGGAGTGTGAGCTTGAAGTTGTCCCATCAGGGGACACCCCCATCCGGACATCTATTGGTAGTCTAGCTTCCCTTCCAAACATCAGGAAGTAGGGTGAAAATCCTGTAGGCTCATTTCTTGTGCAATTATATGCGTGGACCATGGTTTCCACGTGCTTACTCCAAGACCGCTTCTCCACTGTTTTCAGAGTCCCAAGCATATCTAGGAGGGTCCTATTAAAACGCTCAGGCTGAGCATCACCCTCTGGGTGGTAGGGTGTTGTTCTGGATTTCTGAACCTGCAACATATCCAGCAGCTCTTTGATCAACTTGCTCTCAAAGTCTCTACCTTGATCAGAATGTATTCGATTGGGTAGACCGTAGTGCATGAAATACTTCTGCCACAGGACTTTAGCTACGGTCACAGCCTTCTGGTCTTTAGTAGGAAAGGCCTGAGCGTATCTGGTAAAATGATCTGTAACCACTAGAACATTCCCGATTCCAGTAGTATCATTCTCAATACATAGATAGTCCATGCACACAAGATCCAGGGGCCCTGTGCTTTTAAGGTGGCCCATAGGGGCAGCTCTCACAGGTAGGGTCTTTCTCTGAATACATCTTCTGCAGGTTTTCACATAATGTTCAACACATTCCCTCATACGAGGCCAACAGAACCGGCCTCTTGTATCAGTCCGTAGGTTTTGTCAACTCCAAGATGACCATGTTGATCATGGAGAGCTCTCATGACTATTCCCCGGTATCTATGAGGTAGTACCAGCTGCTTTCGACCTGGGTGGTCATGGTATTTCAAAATTCTATAAAGTTTCCCATCTTCCAGATGTAGTTTACTCCACTCTCTCCGGTACACGTCTCTTTGTCCTATTGGAAGGGAGCTCAGCAATTTAGGATTCTTAACTCTCATCGCCTTGAGGACTGTCCCTATGTACCAATCCTGTGATTGGGCTTTCCTTTTTTCTTCATTGGTTATTTGAGACCAATGTTGAAGGATGACTGGAGCACAAAATATCTCTGGTACTGCTTCTGAGGAGTAACTGATGGAATCTATTCCTCTAAGGTCCGAGAACTCCTCCTGTTTCTCGGCCACTACATAGGTGTGGCAAAAAGCCCCTACCCCGGCCTAGGAATTTCTTCCCAGTCTTCCTTTTCTTCATGAGGAAGCAGTCCAGGTCTGCGAGACAGAGCATCTGCACTGACATTCTTGGGGCCTGGCTTGTATTTAAGGCTGAAATTATAGCTCGACAACGCTGCCAGCCACCTGTGTCCTGTGGCATCTAGCTTAGCCGTAGTTTGAATATATGTAAGTGGATTATTATCTGTCCTTACTTCAAATGTTGTACCATATAAATAGTCATGCAATTTGTCTACAATTGCCCACTTAAGAGCCAAGAATTCTAGCTTGTGGACTGGATAGTTTTTCTCTGCATCAGTTAGACTTCTGCTTATGTATGCCACGGGTCTTAACCCTTCTGGGTAGCTTTGATGTAATACACCCCCTAGGGCCTCCATACTGGCATCGACATGGAGCACATACTGCTTCTCCGGGTCTGCATACGCTAAGACTGGGGCTTCTGTAAGTCTTTCCTTCAAGGTTAAAAAGGCTCCGCTGACCCAGGACGTCTCAACCGCTCGATGCCTCGCTGGGATACTGGCTACTGGATCCGTTGTCTGGCTCTCTCTGCCCCAACCGTGACTTGTCCAGTTACCGCCTGCTCTCCCATCCGATGGACCTGCGGTACTCCTCACTCGAGGGTCCTCTGGCTTCCTTGATGGCAGCTTGGGTAATGTCTGTAGATCACTGGGTCTCCTTCTTACAAGGCTGGGTAACCCCACTTGGAATCCTGGTAGGCCGCACCTGCACTCCGGCCTAGTCACCGTTCCACTCTGCAGCACTGCGTCCTCTCCCTTTCACTCCCTGGCGCTCTCTGCCCTATCTCCACGAGGCTCAGGATGTGCAGCGTCTGTGTCCCACCCACTTCCTGTGTCTGTTTGCAAAGCATGCCAGGAAACGTAGTCCCAATGTCTTGTGTGTCTGTCCAGCATAATCTTACCATGGTCTCTGTCTCCCCCTGGTGGCCAAAAATAGGTACTTCCACAGTAAGGTTTTAAACACAGCGCTACATATGCTATAAAGAATTGGCATTTTGTGAGTGCGACCAGTATCAAGGGGGCATCTCACTTTTTAATGTAGATATAATGCACGAAGATTGTATTTCTGTGTCATTATTCCTTAGACATCCCAATTTCAGTTTTACATTAATCACTTATCTCAGCCTAGACAGCACAATAGACCCTATGCAGTCTTGTCTACACATTCCTTCCCCCACCCGATTGCCTCTTCACTGCTGCTTTATTGTTTACAACAGCTATTAAAGAAGACTTCCATAAAATTAGCGCTGCATTGAATTCTCTCTGAGAACTGAGATCCTATTGCCGCTAGAGGAAGTCAGAGCGCAATGTATTGTATTGTATTGGACTATGGACTGCATTTCCCAGAAACCCCTGGGTAGGAAAAAGGAAGTGAGCACGCTGGCACCAGGAAGAGAGAGCATTGTGGACAGAATGAGGCTAGCGAAGCATGAGTTTGGTCATAAGAGAGACAAACAGGGTTATCCAAAGAGATCCGAATTGCTTGAGAAAGGTAACCGAACGCTGAAAATCAGTGTTCGGTTACCTTTCCTGACCATTCGGCTATCCAGAGAGCAGGCAATTCGCCAAATCCTGCCGAATTGCCTGCACATACGGTGCCTGTTTGGTGCCTGTTCGAGGGCAGTGAAATCCCCATAAAAAAGCACTGCTTCGGCTATTCAGAGAACACAAACCAGCAGTGAAAGGTTCCCCTAATGCCCTGCCATTCGGTGGTTTAATTCGACAGGTTTATTCAGGAGAATCCCATAGGCTTCAATGTTAAAAATATTCCCGTTTTAATTCAATATCTAATAAACCGTTCATTATAAAATTCTGCAGCAAAAAGTCTCTTTATTTATAGATTTTTTAGGATACTTTAAAGAAAAAAAAAAAAAAAAATGCTTAAAGTCCGATTTTTTTTTTTGATTTTTTTTTCAGTTTACTTATTTTTTTTGTAACAGCCCTCTTTATTATCATTCCCTGGACCTCCTATGAAAATTTCAGACATTTTCGCTCAGTAGTTTCTTTGCAAACAGCGTTTCTTTTTCCCAGATTCATACAAATGGTTTTGCTAATTTATTCACTGCCTCCTCTACGTCACAGCTGCTTCGGCTCCTGTTCGGCTCCTGTTCGGCTCCTGTTCGGCTTTTTCGAAGGTTAATCTAGATGTTTTTGCTTGTTTTCAGTGTGCATTCGGTTAGTGTTCGTCAGGTTTGCGGCAGCCTTTCCCTGCAATTCGGGGACCCTGTGGTGCTTGCTGAATACACCGCAGGGTCACCGAAATGCAATCGGCAAAAGGAACCGAATTGAAGAGATCGAAAAGTCACCGAACGTGCGGTGACTTTTCGAATCTCTTTGGATAACCCTGAATGTCTGGGATCCATGCGAGATTGGAGTTGAGAGTTGGTGACATCCGGTGCTTGAAAGATCAGGGAGAGTGTGTAAACGAGCTGCAGTGTGTCCTACTGAGATGTTCCAGTGACAGAGAGAGTGTTAGAAAAGGACCTCATGTAAGGAGGCCGCGGACGGAGCGTAGTGCTGGTGGCATTCGTTTCCTGGCTGAGGAGATTCGGATCGGGAGCGTGGATTTCGGCTGCACCAGGTCCAGACGGCATAAAGGAATGTTCTGGCAGAGCACATCAGTCTGGGACAAGCGGATCGTCGATTGGGTGATAGGCCTCAGGCCTACAACTCCAGTAACAGTGCGCACTTGTCGATTGCTTCAAATTGCAGGGCCCCAACGTTGACAAGTCGAAGATATTTCATCCATCCACTGGCCAGTGGACTTAGTACCCGGGTACCCTAGGACACAAACTAACGAGTATTTTTGAGCAGGACTTAAACAAAAGAACTGAGGGGTTTATTAACTGTTTCTTCGCCACATATATCCACGTTACGTATTGTCATGCCCCGCGCTGTGGCCCGCTCACAGCCACCATGTTGGGACACCTGCAATACTCACCCGAGGTCCCTCGTGGCGCGTCGCTCCACGCTCTCTGCCTGCAAGCAGGAGAGAGCTCGAGGTCTGCCCCATGCCGCTGACAGGAGACGAATGCTGAGGAACAAAGCGCATACGCGCGATTGCCTATCTCCTTAAGACATGAAGACCTTGGTACCCTCTGCTGGTCGATTACAGGTACTGCATGACACCTGCACTGGAGATCCTCGTATGCCTCCCATTAGCCTATCAAGGACTCAGGTATCCCAACTCCACCAAGGCTTCCCAGGTGAATGGTGTTTCTATGACCCTCTGAACCCTATATAAACCTGCCACCTTTCTTAGTTCATTAACCAGGTTATACTGTGGTTTCATCGCTTCAGTTTTCCAGTGTTCCCTCTTGTTCCTGTTCCAAGTGAAACCGTTCTCTGACCTCCAGATCCTCAACCCAGGATTGCTTCCACGACCACGGTACCTTCTCCAGATCCTCAACCCAGTATTGCTTCCACGACCACGGTACCTTCTCCAGATCCTCAACCCAAGATTGCTTCCCCGACCACGGTACCTTCTCCAGATCCTCAACCCAGGATTGCTTCCACGACCACGGTGCCTTCTCCAGATCCTCAACCCAAGATTGCTACCACGACCACGGTACCTTCTCCAGATCTTCAAACCAAAGAATGCCTCAATGACCACTGTCCACATTATCTTTTTCTACAACCCTTTGTTATAAACTTTTGTTCCCGTTGATACCCAAGAAGAACCTTGACTCACACTCCTCTGTTCTGGACTTTATGCTTCTTACATTGCCAATTGAGAATACCGTTTGAGTTATTATCCATCGTCCTGAACTTTAATTTTGTTTCTGTCTCACTAAAATACTCAATTACTGAGATACATCTCCTGGTCTCCTTCTTCGCTGGCTTGCCATTGGGTTCCATACTCACAACACTATACAGGGGTTCCAACCCCTGCCTTACACATATTTACGTTATTCATTCTAACCTGATTGATTTCATGCCTAAAGTATATGTACATCCATTGCCATTTATTGCTTCAATAAAGTATAACTTAGAAAATCCATAAAGGTGTGCTGGTGTACAGTGAATTGATAGTGCGATGAGACTATTGTAGCGCTCACTCCGGGAGGAGCCGCTGAATTTAAACCTCGGGTCAGTCTCCCCGCACTAGAGAATAAATATACACCAGCACTGTTGTGGATTTTATAACTTATATAGTTTACTGATCTCAAATAAACTGGCATATATAGAGCAGCACAGTATACATATATATTTACAGAAGTTCGTAATGTGAGAAACACGCAGCGGAAAAGAAAAAGGAATTTTAACCCCTTCGTTGCTGAAATGTGAGTCCCGTACAGGTTGTGTCCCAAGAAGGTGTATGTGTATGCGTGTGTTGGTACCAGGGTACTAGATTCAACTGGCCAGTGAATGATTTCAATGTGTCTTCGACTAGTCACGTTGGGGCCCTGTAGGTTTAGACAAACTGCGGCGTGCTTTATTATTTTCACTTGGGCCAAGAAGGCCTCTCACCCATCCGCCAGATACTCTGTGCTCTGCTCGACCCAGGACGTCTTTCAACTCGACTTGACTGGAACTCTGTGCCACCGGATCCGCTTGTCTTGCTTGTCCGTTTCTGCCACAAGATGCTCAGCTCACCGCCTGCACTCCCGTTAGATCATCGCGGTCTCCTAACTCGGGATCCTTCTGCAGCTCTGTATCTTTTAAACTTCTCACCGATAGGTTAATAGGTCTTCTGGCAAGTGATTTGGGCCGATCTCCAGCTCCGCAAAACAGCACCTGCGCTCCGGCCTGGTCACAATCGCAACTTGTCTCATGTGTGTCTTGCTCTAATCACCCCTTGGCGTGCACTGCTCTCCTCTCCACGAGGTTGCGGATGTCTCTCGGTTTCTCCCCACCCACTTCCTGGTCCTGCCCCAAAGCATGCTGGAAAACGTAGTCCGAAAGTGTCCAGTATTGGTTTACATTGCGTTCGTCTCCCCCTGGTGGCCAGAAACAAGTAACTACAGCAGCAGGATTTAAACCAGCGCTACACTCTCCCCCTCCTAGAACTCTTGGGTCTCTCCAAGGAGTTGTAACAGTTACATTACATTTCAACATTACATCAGTCGATATATATAGGCTCAGCAGCAAACATACAATGGGTTAGGTATACTTCCTCAAGTTTACTCATACTTCTAGCTACCTCAGCTAACATAGCAGACACTTCGGGCAACCTTTGCACTGTGGTAACAGCCTCTTCAGTGCTATGTCCTGGTGAGTCGTAGGTGAGTCTTTGAGGGGGTCGGACAGAACGTTTTGGCTCTGGCTCAATCAGCTCTTCTTCTGTCGGAAGTATTACAGATACAGGTTCGGGTCTTTCATTCAAAACTGGAACAGACATCTCCTCGGAGTATGATCCTTCCAATGAAGGCATAGAACTGTAATCATAGGACGCATTTTAAGGAACTATAGGAATTTCAGAAGTTTCAGGAATGTCCAGCTGGAATTCTGGAGCCTCAGGCCTCAGGTTACTTTCCCACCGTTCGGCAACTGGGACGACCTCTTCAGGCTCTGGTGAGCGCACCCAATCCAGACAAAAACTTTCATCTTCACTTTCATCAACAACTCATGTCTGCTGAGACCGAGTAACGGGAGTCAAACGTGGAGCAGGCAGAGGTGGATTCGGCAGAGAAAGTTTGTCTCCAACTGTTATCCTTACAGCTTCCTTCAGAGGTAACAAATGATTTCGGTGCCAGATTTTAAAAGGCCCAGCCTTCCCATCAGGTTGAATTTGGTAAACCGGCAGACCCGGCAGTTGCTTGCAGACAATGTAGACCTGAGAACTCCATCGGTCCGCCACCTTATGTCTGGCAGAAGCACCCAAGTTCTTCAACAAAACCTTATCACCGGGTTGTAGATCCTGTATCTGAACTTTCAAATCGTAATTTTGTTTATTCCTCTGTTCCCTGTTCCCAGAGGTCAAACGGGCTTGTTCAAACCCAGAGGCCAAACTCTTTCAGAGTCTATCCACATAATTCCTATGAGAGGCTACAGACGTCTGATCCAGAGATAACCCGAACGCCAAATCAACCGGCAGTCGGGCTTCCCTTCCAAACATGAGACGGTACGGTGAGTATCCAGTAGCGTCATTCTCCGTGCTGTTGTATGCATGTACTAGCGTGGCTATGTGACGACTCCAGCTCTGCTTCTCTCTGACAATGTCCCCAACATATTTAGCAGAGTGCGATTGAACCTTTCTGGCTGAGCATCACCTTGAGGGTGATATGGCGTAGTTCGGGTTTTCTGAATTCCCAGCAGTTCCAGTAATTGCCCAACAAGCCGGCTCTCACAGTCTCTACCCTGATCCGAGTGTATTCTCCTTGGCTGTCCATAGTGAACAAAAACTTTTCCATTAAAACCTTCGCCACCGTAGGAGCTTGTTGGTCTCTCGTAGAAAAAGCTTGGGCATAACGCGTGAAATGATCAGTCACCACTAAGATATTTCCCTGCTCACTAGCGTCCGGCTCTAAGCACAGGAAATCAATGCACACCAAATCCAC
Source organism: Leptobrachium leishanense (assembly GCA_009667805.1). Lineage (NCBI taxonomy): Eukaryota > Metazoa > Chordata > Amphibia > Anura > Megophryidae > Leptobrachium > Leptobrachium leishanense. Next base: position 14,783 of record RXON01000931.1, on the reverse strand, counting down.
GGGTCCTTGACTTTGTAGGTGGCTCATTGGAGCAGTTCGGGTTGGCAGAGTCTTCCTTTGAATACACCTCAGACATGAGTGGCAGTAACTTTCAACTTCAGGCCTCATGCAGGGCCAATAAAATCTGTCCCGCACCAGCTTAAAAACTCTCTCTGCTCCTAAATGTCCATGGTCATCATGTAATGACCGTAGCACACCCCCTCTGTGTTTGGTGGGAAGGAACAACTGTTGGGTCTCTCCAGCATCGCTTGAGGGGCCCCTTCGGTAGACCACCCCATCCTACATTTTCAACCGTTCCCACTCCTTGTAGACCAATCTGGCCCCTTCTGGGGAATTAGTCAGGAGAATCTCCCGTTGGTTTGCGTTTAGAGCTTTCATGGTCAATGCGATCAGAGGATCTCCAGCCCGGTCAGCTCTCAGGTCCTGCTTCGAAAAAGTAGGCGAACTTTCATCTCTCAGCTGCGTAGGGTTACAGTAGAACTCTGGAACAGCCACAGCCATGACTCCTATGGCTTCTGCTTCAATCCCTCCCTTGACCCGGCGCTCTGCTCCTTGACATAAAGCTTGCACCCCATCTGGAGTTAACTGAGTCCATTCTGTAGTGTAGGGTCTTCTCAACAAAGCATCAGCATCTCAATTGTTCATCCAGGGCGATACTTCAGGCTGAACCTAAACCCTGACAGAGTGGCCAACCACCGATGTCCCGTTGCATCCAGCTTCGCAGTAGTAAGGACATAGGTAAGAGGATTGTTATCCGTCTTTATCACAAATTCGGCTCCATACAGATAGTCTTTCAACTTGTCGACCACCACCCACTTCAAAGCGAGGAACTCCAATTTATGGGTAGGATAATTCTTTTCCGAAGGCGTAAGGCTCCGGCTCACGTAGGCTACAGGCCTCAGCAATCCACCATGTTCTTGGTATAAGACTCCCCCTAGACCATCTTGGCTGGCATCTGCATGCAATTCGTACGGCTTATGAGGATCAGCGTAGGCCAAGACAGGAGCTCGAGTTAGACTCTCTTTCAGCTTCACGAAAGCACCTTCGCATTGACTAGTCCATTCTCCTTGGATGGATCCTCGAGCCTTCCTTGGCCCTGGAGCCGACGGATTTTGGTCAGAGGCCTTGTTGCCTTCATCTGCATCTTCCTTCTGCAGGAGCTTATTCAGTGGTTGAGGTATCTTGGCAAACCCTCCTACAAACCTTCGGTAATAGGATCAGAATCCCAGGAAAGATCTAAGTTCAGTAACATTTCGGGGTCTAGGCCAGGAAGCTACGGCTTCCAACTTTCGAGGATCCATCGAAACGCCTTCTGCTGAAACAACGTGTCCCAGATACGTAATGGAAGGCAAACAGAATTGACACTTCTCCAGAGACAGTTTCAACCCCTCTTCATGGAGCCGCTTCAAGACCTTCTCCAACCGTTGCTCATGTTCTTCCAACGTCTTTCCAAACATGATTATGTCATTCAGATACACTAGCACTTCGATCAGGTTCATGTCTCCGACTGTCTTTTCCATCAACCGTTGGAACATGGCTGGAGCCCCCGTAAGGCCTTGAGGCATTCGGTTGAACTCAAAGAACCCCAGTGGGCAGAGGAACGCAGTCTTCTCTTTGTCTTCAGGATGCATTGGTATCTGATGATACCCACTTCGCAGGTCGAGTACACTAAACTATTTTGCTCCAGACAAACACTGCAAGGCATCTTCTATCCGAGGAGTGGCATATTGATCGGAGATGGTTCTCCGATTTAGCGTCTGGCATCTCTTCCTGGATGGCCTCCCACCACCTAAAGATCAACATGTCAAAGACTGAGCTCCTACTTATTCCTCCCTCCAATGCCTCCCCACCTCCTGACTTCTCTATCACGGTGGAGGGTATCACCATCTCCCCATCAAACCAAGTTCACTGTCTTGGAGTTGCTCTTTCCTTCATCACCCACATCCAGTCTCTTTCCTCCTCCTGCCGATACCAACTGCGTAATATTTACAGAATTCGGCCATTTCTTACCGCTGTCACAACAAAACAACTCATACACGCCCTGGTAATCTCCTGATTTGACTATTGCAATAATCTCTTATCTGGCCTCCCTCTGTCCCGCCTCTCCCCCCTACAATCCATCCTGAACGCCTCCACCAGGCTAATCCACCTCACCCGCCGCTCTGTCTCTGCCGCTCCCCTCTGCGAGTCCCTTCACTGGCTCCCCATCCACTGCAGAATTAAGTTCAAAATCCTTATCCTTACCTACAAAACCCTCACCCAACTCAGCTCCCCACTACCTGTCCTCACTAATCACCAAATACACCCCAGCCCGCTCCCTAAGGTCAAACAGTGACCTGCGCCTAGCTTCTCCCCGCATCACCTCTTCCCATGATAGACTGCAGGATTTCTCACGTGCAGCCCCCACTCTCTGGAACGCTCTCCCTCGTACTGTCAGACTTTCCCCTAACTTCTCTTCCTTCAAACGCTCCCTTAAAACGTTCCTATTTAGGGAAGCCTACCACCCAACTCACTGACGCAACCATCAATCACTCTCACCTTGCAGTCCTCTCCTCCTGTTTCCAACCCCTACCCTCCCAGATTGTGAGTTCCTACGGGAATAGGGCCCTCATCTCCTCCTGTACTGTTTGTCAAATGTTGTTCATTGTGTTGTATCGTAACCCTGTCTATACTGTGCCTATTGTACAGCGCTGCGGAATATGCTGGCGCTTTATAAATAAAGAATAATAATAATAGCGTGCGATAGTCTATGCATAGACGGACAGAACCATTCTTCTTCCGAACCATCACTATGGGAGAAGCGTACGGACTCCTGGACTCTTGAATCACCTTGGTTCTTTGCAGTTCATTCAGCTGTTCTCTTAGATCGGCCCCTTTCTTAAGAAGTATCTGGTGCAGAATCTTATCTAGGTGCCTCATATATTCAGTCATCTTCTCACCTTTCCGTTGGTAAGTATGTTCATGCTGGTACACGAGCTCAGCAGCCTTTTCTGTTTGCCCAAAAACTTCCTGTAGTACGTTTAAGTAATCTAAAGCAGTGCAGTCTTATTTACAAAATTTTAGGTTTCTTACAGCCTCTGACGCAGGTCCCTTTAAGCTCTCAGTAATTCTTTGCTTCTTCTGTGCTTCGGGGACGTCCCACTCATCCAGAGCCTGCATCGCCTGTTCTTCCCATTCTTCAAAGGTTTCTTCTCCCACCAGAGTTGGCACGTTTCCTGTAAAATTTCTCAACCGTCGATAACCAAAGTTAGTGTGCGGAGGGCTTGTTTTTTGACATTTAGCCAGGAAATCTCCAATAGCCATTATAAATTCAGGCCCGATCATGGCCAGCAGACTGGGCGCGGGAACATTCGTGGGATCGCCACGTGGCGCACTTGGCTGAATCAGTTGAACTTCCACCTCATCGGTCAGCTTCACGCTCGTGCCCTGAAAACACACTGGAACACCCTTTCTCCATTCAAAAAGAACATACGTATGAGAGGTATCTGGGTTCGCTTTAATGTCCAGGATTAACCCCCGATGATCTGGTGTCAGCTCGGCCACGGCCCAGCGAATCTGATCTTCGGCCCAAGTGTCTGCAGGAATATCCATGACTATACATAATTCTATCTGACTACTTTGCTCCTCACACCATTTGGCAGCAGTGTCTGGATCCATATTTAACCCTTTAAATGCGTTTTTTCCAGAGACTGGATCCCGGAAACGAGCCCCCACATGTAGCGCTCACTCCCGGAGGAGCCGCTGAATTTAAACCTCGGGTCAGTCTCCCCACACTAGAGAATAAATATACACCAGCACTGTTGTGGATTTTATAACTTATATAGTTTACTGATCTCAAATAAACTGGCATATATAGAGCAGCACGGTATACATATATATTTACAGAAGTTTGTAATGCGAGAAACGCGCAGCAGAAAAGAAAAAGGAATTTTAACTCCTTCGTTGCTGAAATGTGAGTCCTGTACAGGTTGTGTCCCAAGAAGGTGTACGTGTATGCGTGTGTTGGTACCCGGGTACTAGATTCAACTGGCCAGTGAATGATTTCAATGTGTCTTCGACTAGTCACGTTGGGGCCCTGTAGGTTTAGACAAACTGCAGCGTGCTTTATTATTTTCACTGGGGCCGAGAAGGCCTCTCACCCATCCACCAGATACTCTGCGCTCTGCTCGACCCAGGACGTCTTTCCGCTCGACTTGACTGGGACTCTGTAGCACCGGATCCGCTTGTCTTGCTTGTCCGTTTCTGCCACAAGATGCTCAGCTCACCGCCTGCACTCCCGTTAGATCATCGCGGTCTCCTAACTCGGGGTCCTTCTGCAGCTCTGTATCTTTTAAACTTCTCACCGATAGGTTAATAGGTCTTCTGGCAAGTGATTTGGGCCGAGCTCCAGCTCCGCAAAGCAGCACCTGCTCTCCGGCCTGGTCACAATCGCTCCTTGTCTCACATGCGTCTTGCTCTAATCACTCCTTGGCGCTCACTGCTCTCCTCTCCACGAAGTTGCGGATGTCCCTCGGTTTCTCCCCACCCACTTCCTGTTCCTGCCCTAAAGCAGGCTGGAAAACGTAGTCCGAAAGTGTCCAGTATCAGTTTACATTGCGTTCGTCTCCCCCTGGTGGCCAGAAACAAGTAACTACAGCGGCAGGATTTAAACCAGCGCTACACTATCCTGGGTTTATTCAGTGGCTCCTCCGGGGGTGAGCGCTACACTGATATCTTACATGTGTTTGTTTTTCTCTTGTAGGTTTACGGGTCTGTAATGATCATGGATGATTTCTGCCATAAATTATCATATTTTAATATTAACTGATTGACATACCAAAGAAGGACCAATAGGGGCAGTGTGTAGGCTGTTTGCCCTTTGTGCCTAGCTGTGATGTCATTAAGCCAGCCTACTTTAGAGAGGTATTTTCCTATTGGTAGACAGGTTTGTTTATTAATTACTCCCACTGGGAATAAAAGGGACGTCCACCAAGAGTTAAGTCTCTCTTTAGCTTGATACTTGAGACTGACCGTGTGAAGATTTCTGCAGCCCCCAGCTTGGGCCGTAGTAAACATGCTTTCATTTCATTGCTGTATTGTTTAAGTATTGTTGTTTAGTTTAAGGTACTGTGCCATGACTGTGTGTACATGTGTTAGTTTTTCTGTAGTTACTGTAAAGCAAATGATATAAACTGTGAATATAGATTGCCAAGTAAATTGTCATTCAGTAATGAAAAAAGGGATAGAAATTGTGGCTATTTTATCTTGCCTAATGGCTAATATACTGATGCCACTGAATGCTGGTAATTTTTGGTAGGAAATTAAACTAAACAACTATACATTGGAACTGCCAATAAACTTTATTAAACATATACATTAATTAATTTCAAAGTGAATATATAAAAGTGGTGATACAGCAAATGTTTTGATTTGTATCGGTGGATACCTTAAAGCAGTTTAAACATTGAACCCATATGGCAATTAATTGTCACTAGAGGACCTACTAGGTGCATATAGTATAGTGAGTAGATCCCACTATAAATTGACAAACATGCTATTAGCTCCACTTGAGTAGCTATTGCCAGTTGAATATACCTACTTTAATTAGCAATCAATAATGCGGTCTCGGTAAATCAGCTCGCTCAACTAAAAAAAGTTTTTATTTTCATCCATATTGCACCGGTTTCTGTGTGTTTTTCTTATATATATATATATATAATATTCAACCATCTTACCCACAAGATATAAATGTTATTGTTGCAACTTAGGGCTTTAATTATTGCATATTAATTCAATAATTAATGATGTATTTAATGCCCAAAACGAAACAGGGTCCATCCATGGTGTGATATTTTGTGTTGTAACCTGCTCCCCCACACAATTTCTTTCCCTCACTTTATCCTAACTGTGTGGCTTTGGCCATAGAATGGAGTGAATGGGTCAGACCTCCAAAATCCACTCGTAGCTTTTCATTGTGTTGGGTGAATGTAAAGGACATCACAGGGAGAAACCATTAAGAGGTGTTGGCCTCATCTCCTCCTGTACTGTTTTTCAAATGTTGTTCAATGTATTGTAACCCTGTCTATACTGTGCCTATTGTACAGCGCTGCGGAATATGCCGGCGCTTTATAAAGAATAATAATATCAGATCTCCCTCAGCTGCTATCTTTTATCTCAGCCTAGACAGCACAATAGATCCCGTGCAGCTTTGTCTAAACATTCCCTCTCCCACCCCATTGCATCTTCACTGCTGCTTTATCCTATACCACAGGTGTAAAACGAGAGTTCCATAAAATTTTGGTAAATGTTGCATCTTCTGGGAAAAAAAAAACAATATGGAAACAGATAAAAAAAAATATATATATTTTTCCTCTTTTACATGCGAATACCTCAAAGATAAAGCAAACAGCAGCATGTGTTTCATAATGTGTTTATAAAGTGTTTAGTAATGTGCTTCTCTTTGTAACAAGGACATGCTTAAAGTTCATCTACTGCGTGAGTTCCCTGATGTATAACAAGAGCTGAAGTATAGCTAAAACATCTCCCACATACAGAACATGAGAAAGGCCTCTCTCCTTTATGAACTTTCTCGTGGCTGCAAAGGCTTATTCTGTGAGAAAAACATTTCCCACATCTAGAACATTAGAAAGGCTTCTCTGTGTGAGTTCTCTCGTGGCTGACAAGGGTTGTTTTCTCTGAAAAACCTTTCCCAGATTCAGAACATGAAAAAGGCTTCTCTCCTTTGTGAGTTCTTTTTTTGTGGACAAGAAGGTATGCATTCTGAGCAAAACATTTCCCACATTCAGAACATGAGAAAGGCTTCTCTCCTGTGTGAGTTCTCATATGGCTAATGAGGTTTGATGTGTGAGCAAAACATTTCCCACATTCAGAACATGAGAAAGGCTTCTCTCCTGTGTGAGTTCTCGTGTGGCTGACAAGGGATTTTTTCTCTGAAAAACATTTCCCACATTCAGAACATAAGAAAGGCTTCTCTCCTGTGTGAGTTCTCGTATGGCAGTCAAAGTCTGATTTCACTTTATAACATTTCCCACATTCAGAGCATGAAAAGGGCTTCTCTCCTTTGTGAGTTCTTTTTTTGTGGACAAGAAGGTATGCATTCTGAGCAAAACATTTCCCACATTCAGAACATGAGAAAGGCTTCTCTCCTGTGTGAGTTCTCATATGGCTAATGAGGTTTGATTTTTGAGAAAAACATTTCCCACATATAGAACATGAGAAAGGCTTCTCTGTGTGAGTTCTCTCGTGGCTGACAAGGGTTGTTTTCTCTGAAAAACCTTTCCCACATTCAGAACATGAAAAAGGCTTCTCTCCTTTGTGAGTTCTTTTTTTGTGGACAAGAAGGTGTGCATTCTGAGTAAAACATTTCCCACATTCAGAACATGAGAAAGGCTTCTCTCCTTTATGAACTCTCTCGTGGCTGCAAAGGCTTATTCTGTGAGCAAAACATTTCCCACATTCAGAACATGAGAAAGGCTTCTCTCCTGTGTGAGTTCTCATATGGCTAATGAGGTTTGATGTGTGAGCAAAATATTTCCCACATTCAGAACATGAGAAAGGCTTCTCTCCTGTGTGACTTCTCGTGTGGCTGACAAGGGATTTTTTCTCTGAAAAACATTTCCCACATTCAGAACATAAGAAAGGCTTCTCTCCTGTGTGAGTTCTCGTATGGCAGTCAAGGTCTGATTTCACTTTATAACATTTCCCACATTCAGAGCATGAAAAGGGCTTCTCTCCTTTGTGAGTTCTTTTTTTGTGGACAAGAAGGTATGCATTCTGAGCAAAACATTTCCCACATTCAGAACATGAGAAAGGCTTCTCTCCTGTGTGAGTTCTCATATGGCTAATGAGGTTTGATTTTTGAGAAAAACATTTCCCACATATAGAACATGAGAAAGGCTTCTCTGTGTGAGTTCTCTCGTGGCTGACAAGGGTTTTTTTCTCTGAAAAACCTTTCCCACATTCAGAACATGAAAAAGGCTTCTCTCCTTTGTGAGTTCTTTTTTTGTGGACAAGAAGGTGTGCATACTGAGTAAAACATTTCCCACATTTAGAACATGAGAAAGGCTTCTCTCCTGTGTGACTTCTCGTGTGGCTGACAAGGGATTTTTTCTCTGAAAAACATTTCCCACATTCAGAACATAAGAAAGGCTTCTCTCCTGTGTGAGTTCTCGTATGGCAGTCAAGGTCTGATTTCACTTTATAACATTTCCCACATTCAGAACATGAAAAGGGCTTCTCTCCTGTGTGCGTTCTATGATGCCGATCCAGATATGCTTTACATGTGAAGCTTTTACCACATGTAGCACAGGAGTGTGTCTTTCCTTTAGTTCGCTTTCTCTTATTTATCGATACACTCGTGTCCATGGAAGGGGTTTGCTTTATGAAGTCCTCTAATTCTATTGCTTCTTCCATAGTTTTGATTAGTAGGTTCCTGACCATGCGTCGTCCTCTGGGATCATTTCTGTGCAGAGGGTCTAAAAAAAAAAAATGTATTTACACACACCTCATTAAAAGCGCAAACCTGCATCAAATGCACTTTATTCCTGAACATAACATCATTATGTTGCCTGAACGCAGGAAATAAATAGAAAGGACACCAATAGGGCAGTGCGGCTCTTATTGCTGCTGAAAACTGATCCGGCTCTAGCATCGGCATTCTGACAGTAAATCTGCCAAATAACCAGACTGTGATCAGTCAGACGTCAAACCACAGAGCACCAGCTTCAGTCTGCAGCAACAAACGCTGGAAACACTGACTGCGGGCGACCACTAGGCGGCCAGGGCCAAACTGAGTGGGAAGCCCAAACCATAGCAGGAATGGATAAGAACGTCCTGCTGTAGGACAGGTCATTAAGTCTATGCCCTGCAGGGTTTAATCAATGATCCAGGATTTTGTAGTGGTTGTCAGATTGCCAGGGAAATCAATTAATTTCCAATGTAAGCAATATATATGTGTTACTGTACAGTCTTTAGAGAATCACTAAACCCACTAACAGTGGAGGCTCGTCCATTAAGCAGCAGGGGCAGCGCCCTACAAGTTATTTTAACCAAAAGGATATTAATGGAAAAAATAAAAAGATTATTTGTATTGAGTGTCACGTTTATTGTTTTGCTTTTTCCTTTTTTCCGTGAGGGCGGGGGGGGGGGGAATAGGTAATGTAAAAAGGCATTGCTTTTTCTATTTCCACAGCTAGATGCTAGCAGGGCAGCAGAAGCAAATGACTGTGTGATATATATATGGGCATTTTTGCCTTCTGTCCAGCCTGGGGCATTTGACACATGCTCAGTGTGTCACTATGGAAAGGGTCTGCCCCGCAGGCCATTAAACTGCCAGATGGACGTTTGTACAAAACACCCAACCTTCATGGGAACAGAGAGAGCAGGCTCAAAGCAGGAATAGGAGTGGCAGAATCACATAGAGAGCAGCAGAGCTGAACAGTGAGGTTCAGGTAAGCGTCCTCAGTCTTCCCTATCCACTAACTTTCTGCAAGCTATTTATTTCCCCTGCCAGTTGCTGCCTCCCTCATTCCCTGCCACGTGTTGGTGCTGCCTCTTCTTCCCTTGTGCAGCACCTCTGCCACTGCCCCTGTAGTGTTTTCTGTGTGTATATTAACAGGAGCAATCACCAGTTTGTGACATGTTCATAGAGCAGCTCTTTATTCAGCTCCGATCCAATACAACACTAACTGAATAACCGACAACAGGACCTAAAATGGCTGCCGATCATAGAGTTCTCCGTAAACAGTTCCAGAGTGTCCTTTCTTAAAGTGACAGTACACCACATCTCCCCCACTAATTCCAAATCCCCCCTTTAAACAAGCAACATTACTGAACAATAAACAAAACTATAAACAGGTGTTAAGAATGCAAAATACACATTATCCCATGACATAATCTTTCAGTCTTTCAGGAAGGCGTGTCACTCTTCCAGCTCTTGTTGTTATCTGCTGAGATTCTGTAGAATTTACAGGGACTAGGGCTCCTTGGTCTCCATCTAAATTTGACACTTCAGTCTCTGAGTCTGTATGTTCTGCCATTGTTGTTTCCGCTCCTCGCACAGGTACAAGCAGCTGGGGCTCTATGTGGTCTTGATCACCTGTGGTATCCCTCCTGAGATGACGGCGGTTTCTCCTGTACTTTCTGCCATCAGGTCTGGCAACCACATATGATCTTGGCTCAGGACCTATGGATGATATTGTGGCAGGCTGCCAACCCGCTGTTGTCTCCATAAGGACTGCATCCCCTTTATGGAAGGGTGGTAGTGACTTGGCACCATGATCATAATACACCTTCTGCCTGCGCTGCAATTCTCTCAGTTGTTGGTGTGCATGGTGTGGGATCCGTGGCTGTAATGCAGCAGCAACAACCGGTAACTTGGTCCTCAGCACCCGGCCCATTAGAAGTTGTGCTGGAGAGTAGGCCATACCAGTGACTGGGGTGTTGCGCAACTCCAGAAGCCCTATATGAGGATCTACTCCTGATTCCCATGCCTTTTGGAGCACGAGTTTGATCGTTTTTACAGTCCTTTCAGCTAGTCCATTAGACTGGGGGTAGCCAGGACTAGAATGAGTAAACTTTATACCCCATTTGGCAGCAAAGTCCTTCACCTCAACACTCGCAGATGATTTCTGTTGGGATGCCATGTCTACTAAAAGGTTTCTTTCAGTTTACCAATCACCGACAATGCTGATTTATCAGACAGCTTTAACACTTCTGGGTACTTGGAGAAATAGTCCACTACCACAAGGAATGAGGCTCCTCGCCACTCAAAAATGTCCGCTGCCAGTTTTTGCCAAGGAAGGTGAGGAATTGTGTGTGAGAGTAGTGGCTCTTTTTGATTCGCTGGTTGGTGGCTAGCACAAATCTTGCAGGTCTCTACCATGTGCTGTATGTCCTTGGACATGCTGGGCCAGAACAGGATCATCCGAGCCCGCATTTTGGTTCTCTGTATCCCTTGATGGCACTCATGCAGACTGTCTAGAATTTTCCTGCGAGCATTCTGAGGTACCACAATCTTGTCACCAAGCACTAGGAGAGCATCCTCCATGCGGAGCAAGTGCTTACATTGCCAAAACGGCTGTAGACTTAGACGAAGCTGCTTTTTCCTTTGTGGCCAACCTTGAGATAGGTCTGCATCTTCTGCTGTGGAAGTCTGTAAATAAGATAGTATCAGAAACTATTGGAGCTGATATGCTGACAGCGTATAAACAACCCTTTCCTCTGATAGCATGTCCTCTTCTTGCTCTGGCGGATCCACAGTAGCCCTAGAAAGGGCATCAGAAATATGCATGTCACGTCCAGGAGTGTAAACAATCTCTAGGTCATATCGTTGCAGTTGTAAGAGCATACGCTGGAGCCTTGCTGGCGCTTTGCTCAATGGTTTAGTGAGAATTGCTTCAAGAGGCTTGTGGTCAGACTGAACTGTGACTGTTTTGCCGAATACAAACTGGTGGAACTTTTTTGTTGCATACACAATGGCCAATAGTTCTTTCTCTATCTGGGCATAATTCTGCTCTGTGGTAGTCATTGCTCTAGATGCATAAGCTATGGGGCAGTTATCCTGAAGTAAGCACGCTCCAAGACCTGACTTAGACGCATCTGCCTGAATCACTACTGCTTTTGTTGGGTCAAAAAAAAAATCGCAATACTGGAGCCTCAATCAGTGCCTGTTTTAAAGATTGTACCGCTTTAGCATGCTCCGGACCCCACTGCCACAAAATATCCTTGCAAAGAAGCTTCCGCAACGGCGCTGTAATCTCTGCCTCCCCAGGTATGTATTGTGCAAGATACCGGACCATGCCCAAAAATCTCTGTAGCCCTTTTTTGTCCTCAGGGTCGGGCATTTTGCTAATTGCCTGGACCTTCTCCATATCAGGTTGAACACCAACAGGGGTGATGACATGTCCCATATACCGGACTTCTGATACTTTGAATTGAATTTTGTCTGGGTTGAACTTGATGTTCTCTTCTAATGCTCGATTCAATACCTGGTGGAGAATCTGATCATGTTCCTCATGTGATGTAGCAGCAATAATCATGTCATCAGCTATGATATGTACACCTGGGATGTCCCCAAAAATCTCCATATTCTTCTGCTGAAATACTTCACTGGCTGACTTTATACCAAATGGCATCCTGCAAAATCTAAAGCGCCCCCATGGGGAGTTAAAAGTACACAGTTCAGATGACTCTTTGTCTAATTTCACTTATTTATTTATTTATTTATAAAGGATTTTACCAGGAAGGATACATTGAGATTTCTCTCGTTTTCAAGTATGTCCTGGGTTCAAGTACATTGAAGTGTTACAGTTACAGAAATACAAAGTAATACAATGTAAGATATTAACAACACAAATATACAGATTAACAGAAAATAAATATGTAGGAAATATAGTCACTATTGTAGCGCTCACTCCCGGAGGAGCCGCTGAAAATTGAACCACGGGTCAGTCTCCCCGCACTAGGGAATAAATATACTCCAACACGCTGAACAGTTTTATAATTTATAAGGTTTACTAAAAGGTTTGCAGCTCTTAAAACACGGTTTATAAAGGAAGATTTACAGTACTTTCGTAACACGATAAACGCGTAGCGGTAAAAGAAACGAAAACACGAGGGCTTCGTATTTTCGGAAAAAAACCCCGACCGAGCAGAAAATTAAAAGATACGAAATTCGAGGAAAAACCCCGCGTAGCGGGACACAATAAAATACACAGTTCTCGTATTACGATAGACGCGCAGCGGGAACAAAAAAAGGAAAAATCGTTCAGAATGTAGCTTTTTCTTTGCCCCCTTGTATGGATTTTGAAAAAGGAAAACAGAGTCCTGCACAGGTTAAGTCCCAGAACTTGAAGTGATATATATTTATATATGTAGGGTACCCGGGTACTTTTCTACTGGCCAGTGAGCTTACTTTAACGATGTCTTCGACTAGTCAGTTGGGGCCCTGTGGGTTTTAGAAGGAAACAGCAGTGTACGCTTAAATTTACACACGGCCTTGGGGGCCTCTCACCCATCCGGCGCAAGCTTGAGGTTCCGCTGACCCAGGACGTCTCTCCGCTCGATATTGACTGGGGACGCCGACCACCGGATCTGTTGTCTGGCCTTCTGTCTGTCAGCCGCAACTCAGCCAGCTTACCGCCTGCTCCCCGCTTCAATCGACCGCGGTACTCCTTACTCGAGGGGTCTTCTCTCCTCAGCACTGCACTCGGAATACAGCTGGTGATGTCTCTCTCCCGCAAGGCTGGGTGGCCGATTGTGAAGGCCCAATCCACTCTGTCTGCGCTCCGGCCTAGCTCTTGATCTCTCCTTCTGTGTGTGTCTCTGTGCATCCGCTCTCCTCAGCTCTCTGGCGCGTTCTGCCTGCTCTCCACGAGGTGCAGGATGTACAGGCTCTCCACAACCCCACCCACTTCCTGTTTCTTCGCAAAGCATGCATGGATATGTAGTTCAAGTGTCCAGGGTCTTAAATCGTGATAGTCTCCATCTTGTGGCCAAAAATGGGTACTGCCACAGCAAACTTTAACACATCGCTACACTATCTCACATGTTTACAGGTGCATTCTGTATTGAGGTATGTTAACAGGGAAATTTTGAGTGACTTAAGACTGGTGGAAGATTTGATGGTGTCTGGGAGGTTATTCCATAATTGTGGTGCTCTGTAGGAAAATGAGGATCGAGCCACTGTCTTTTTGTATTGTGGTATTGCAAGTAAGGTGCTGGTCCTGGATCGGAGGTTATAGGATGAGGGAGCTGCTGGGGGAAGCAGTCTATTCAGGTAGGGTGGCAGCTTCCCAGAGATGCTCTTAAACACCAGGCTGGAAAGGTGAAGGGTGCGTCTGGATTCTAGCGATGGCCAGTTTAGCTGTTTTAACATGTCACAATGGTGGGTCATGTAGTTACATTGTAGCGCAAAGCGGCAGAATGAGTTATACAGTGTAGTAAGTTTATGAAGGTGTGTTTGCGGGGCGGCTGCATACACTACATCTCCGTAATCAATAGCCGGCATAAGCATTTGCTGTACAATCTGCTTACTTGCCAGTAACCATCCTTTTCATCAAGGATGGTGAATACGGTTTTGCCTGCAAGTTGACTCTGTACGTCCTCTGCGGTAGGGATATTGAAGTGGTGCCGCTTTATAGCCTTGTTGAGGTCACGAGGGTCCAAACATACCCTCAAAGTGCCATTCTTCTTTTCTGTAACAACGAGGCTGTTCACCCAATCAGTGGGGGTGTGTACTCTAGCAATGATCTGATCTTTTTCTAGTTTCATGAGAGTCTCTTTAAGCTTTCCTAGTATTGAAAATGGGATTTTTCTGCATCCGTGAATGACTGGAGCAGCACTTGGGTCCAGGTAGATATGGTATGTTCCCTTAAATTGCCCAATTCCTCGAAATACCTCAGGGTAACATTTCATCAGATCATCTTTCGTATGGATGGTTTGTGTAGACACTGTGTGGACTTTACGCAGCAAATCCAGCTCCTGACATGCTGCTTTTCCCAATAATGGAGGTGTGGAGCATCGCGTAATAAAGAATTCTAGCTCTGCCGTATGTGTCGGAGTAGCTGCAGTCAGACACACAATACCTTCTGGGCGGATTCTTGATCCTCCATAAGCAACCAAAGTAATATTAGGATTTTTGATGCATAATCGTCCAGGAATCCCGTTTAAAAACGTGAGAGGTAATACATTTGCCTCAGCTTAAAGTTAATGGGCGCACCATTGATTTGCACCTCAGAGAACCATGCAGAGTTTCAGTGCTTGGCTGTACTTTACTGCACCTA
>RXON01000930.1:0-11218 GCA_009667805.1 Leptobrachium leishanense | reverse complement strand
AGAACACCCACTGTTCATCTATTTATATTGTAGACTGTAACCCAAAGATGGCATTCTAATCATGTATCAGGTATAGTTAAGGTGCACCTAGAATATATTTTTACCTCTTCTGGCACAAAACAAGACTTTAATAAAATATAATAATCCAAGCTGGCATCAATAAAATGTAATATGTTTGTGTGTGTGTGTGTGTGTGTGTGTGGGGGGGGGGGGTTCTAGCCAGTTCTTATTGTATGCTGAGGTATGGAGCTCTAGTGCTTGTGGCCACTGAACACAAGGATTGTGACTATTAAATGAACATAATCCTAACTACTTCCTAATTTCAGAAACTAAACCTCTTGTGTGTACAGCTCCGTGATTGCCGTATTTATACACACGGCCAGCCAATCAGCTAGAAGGGGGCGGTTGCTAAGGGACGGGAGCGTACACAAACATGGTTGCCAAGTAACAATTCCGGAATCCCTTTCAAAGCCTCAAGTTACAGGTAGCTGTCAGAGAACGAGAGGGAAAGTGGACGGGGTTTGTCGCTAGGCAACGAAGGAGCCATTTTGTTCTGCTGCCTGTTTGTGGGTGGCAAGCAAACTATACAATGTCCTATAGTGGTGCTACACATGAATAAAGTCTGACTTCTGTGTTCATTAAATATGTCTGTCCTGTCTTGAAGCAAGTAAAACTTGTGCCAGCCAATCAGCTAGAAGGAGGCGGATGCTAAGGGACGGGAGCGTAAACAAACATGGTTGCTAAGTAACAATTCCGGAATCCCTTTCAAAGCCTCAAGTTACAGGTAGCTGTCAGAGAACGAGAGGGAAAGTGGGCGGGGTTTCTCGCTAGGCAACGAAGGAGCCATTTTGTTCTGCTGCCTGTTTGTGGGTGGCAAGCAAACTATACAACGTCCTATAGTGGTGCTACACATGAATAAAGTCTGACTTCTGTGTTCATTAAATATGTCTGTCCTGTCTTGAAGCAAGTAAAACTTGTGCCAGCCAATCAGCTAGAAGGAGGCGGTTGCTAAGGGACGGGAGTGTAAACAAACATGGTTGCTAAGTAACAATTCCGGAATCCCTTTCAAAGCCTCAAGTTACAGGTAGCTGTCAGAGAACGAGAGGGAAAGTGGGCGGGGTTTGTCGCTAGGCAACGAAGGAGCCATTTTGTTCTGCTGCCTGTTTGTGGGTGGCAGGCAAACTATACAACGTCCTATAGTAGTGCTACACATGAATAAAGTCTGACTTCTGTGTTCATTAAATATGTCTGTCCTGTCTTGAAGCAAGTAAAACTTGTGCCAGCCAATCAGCTAGAAGGAGGCGGTTGCTAAGGGACGGGAGCGTAAACAAACATGGTTGCTAAGTAACAATTCCGGAAGCCCTTTCAAAGCCTCAAGTTACACGTCACATTACCTCTTGTTATATAACCGAATGAACAGTTTGGAAGAAACAGTATGACGTTTATTCTCCCGCCGGAAGAGTGTCATTTCTGTGTGTGACCTGGCAGGATGTCAGGGTGATGTCAGGTAGCCAACGAGAGGGAGGGTGGGCGGGGTTTCTCGCTAGGCAACGAAGGAGCCATTTTGTTCTGCTGCCTGTTTGTGGGTGGCAGGCAAACTATACAACGTCCTATAGTAGTGCTACACATGAATAAAGTCTGACTTCTGTGTTCATTAAATATGTCTGTCCTGTCTTGAAGCAAGTAAAACTTGTATTAAGCCTGATTTATTCTGCATTTTAACAGTGACCTTTATTTACGTATTGCTGTTATTTCAAGTACTCACTGCTGTTTTTACGTTTTTGCACAGTGTTTCTTCAGTCTTTGACAATTAAAACTAAACAAAAACAGTGCATTCATGTAAAAACAACAGTGTGTACTTGAAATAAATGCAATAAATAAATAAAGATCACTGTTAAAATGTAGAATAAACCAGGCTTAATAAAAGTTTATTTTCCACAGGACAGGACAGACACACACACATACATATATATATATATATATATATATATATAAATATATGTTCATCCGTACATGGGAAACATGTCAGTCTGTGGAGGGCTTAATGTATATTTATTTATTTAATAAATGGCCATGTTTGCAAGAGCTACACACACTTATTCACTGTGTGATGTGTAGGTGCAGTGTGTGGCGTACTGTGCTATATATATCGCATTGTGCTGTCCATAACACTGCACTGCATAGCACACGCTGTACAGCACATTATACTCAGTACAGTGCTATGTACAGCGCAATGCGATATTTAGTACAGAGCGTTATACACTTTACTATATGTCACACAGTACAGTGTATGCAAAAATATATATATAGCACAGTGTGCTGTGTATAACATCTTGTTCGCTACGTAACGCACTGCACTGTACACAATGTACTGTGTTTACATTGTGTTGTGTAAAACACAGTGTGTCGCTGTGTTATATACAGCGCAATGTTATATATATATATATATAGCACGGGGCACGGGGTGTTATACACTGTAGTACTATACATAACACAGCTCAAAACAAGGGAGATCCCTTAAAATATGTAACAAGATTAAATAATAGTGAGAAACAAAGTAATTTATATAGGTAAAATAAGCCATATGGCAAGGCATTATAAAATTTAATTTTTTTTTAAAAAAGCATGAAATAATAGTGAATAACCTTAAAACAAGGATCACTAGAACGCGTTTACGCCTGCCGGCTTCCTAGGTAAGTGTCCTTGAGAACGAGGTAGTCTCTGCTGTGGAAATCAATACTGATTAGGCTAGGGTCAGACGAACGCATTTTTATGTTGTCTGTGAAAAAGTGCGTTCGAACGAATGGACGCATTTTTTCACAGAATACGTGATAGTGGTCATACTATGCGCATTTTCGTCCGTGATTTTGTACGGATCATCAATAAAACACTTTTTGTGTCTGGACGTTATGTTGGCCGGACATTAGCAGCGTCTGACGTCTCCTAATCACGCACACACGCCGCTAGCAGACGCAGCGCACTCTGTACGTCAGTACTAGTGGTTTAACGTTCTCGAAAAAATGCGTTCATTTTCCACTTGCGTTGCGCAGCCGGACTTTTGTGCGACCGTACGTCGTATATTGGCCGTCATTGCCCGGCATCTGCTGCTAGTGCGGCCGTGATTAAGTGCGCCAGAACGCGCGTTCGCACTGCCTCAGTCTGACCCTAGCCTTAGTAATTTTTTTTACAAATGCCTTGCCATATGGCTTATTTTACCTAAATAAATTACTTTGTTTATCACTATTATTTAGTCTTGTTGCTTATTTTATGGCATCTCCCTTGTTATTAGCTTGTTTCCTTCCACCTTGGGATCTGAACCAGCTAACTATAAAGAAGAAAAGAACGAATGGAAAACCTAAACAATTAAAAATATAAGTTGTCACGGGATGGCCCAGCACCCTCAGCCAGGGGCGGTGCAGTGACAGTGGTGGCTATGGACACTTGGGTGCGGTGGCACGCACCTAGTTTTGCAAGTACTTTTATTTAGATGTGATATTGTGTGGTGTAATAAAGTGTCCCCGTTGGTTTATTGCGTAATGTATTTTCCCTTTGTCTGCCTTGCCCGCCGCCATTTTCCGATCACCTTGTGGCGCAGTTCAGAATCTTCGATTCGGAAAATGGCCGATTCGAACCATCCGGTTCGAATCGTAAAATGGCCGATTCGGACCATCCGGTCCGAATTGGCGACTCCCCGAATCGTAATGGCCAATGGGTCCTGGGAGGGCGGGCAAGGAGTCCCATTGTATTGTAATTTTGTGGAAAGTGATAAATGCTTGAACTGTAAATAATAAAGCCAGATTTAGCAGTGCATCCAGCCTCGACTGATGTGGTTATTTTTCCGCCGTACTTTTCGTTCTGAGAACCCCTCGAGGTCTCAGGGTGCGGTGTCCCAGATCCGAACCGAACCGAGCGCTCTGTGCCTGCATCGAGCATCAGGGCAGAGGCGCAGCGGAAGGTGATTCGGTTCCCAGATCGAGAGATCCGATCCGAAGGGCGCGGCCGTGTACCGCGCTTCGGTATTGCGAGGGATTGCGGTAAGATCCGAATCCCTCGCCCATCCCGCAAGATCCGAAGATTCATCTGTCCCCGATCCGAAAAGTCCTCCACTGAGATCCGAAGATTCACCCGCACCTGGATCGGAAACGTTTCCCGCAAGAGAAGATCCGAAACGTTTCCCACATAAGATCCGAAGATTCCTCCGCGGCTGGCAGATCCGATTTCCACGAACGTCCCACACCCACAAGGTCAGTGAACCAGCTGCTCGGGACGCTGAGTGCCGTATGGCTCAGTGGTCGGGCTGGTTCTAGGCAGGGGTCCCCTCCACCGCCCGCTAATCCCTTCCCGGGGTCACGCCAGGCCGCACGAGACGCGAGTGCGCGCCACTCGGTAGTCGGGCCAGCGGTAAGCGACGGGGTCACGCAGATAGAGCACACCCGCAGGCGGAACAACATCTCCATTCCGTCATACTGGTGGCAGCGGTGGGATCGCGCAGATAGAGCACACCCGCAGGCGGAACAACATCTCCATTCCGTCATACTGTTGGCAGCGGTGGGATCGCTCTCTGCAACCCCCCCAGTGAGGAGACCTATGCCATGGCGGGGTACGGCCATTACCACAGGGACACCCTACGTGGGATGCTGGAGAACCGGGGAGGAACGTCGGGTAAGAAGAACCGGAAGACCCTGATCAAGGAACTGACCAGGATGGATCAGGACAGGGGGGTGGCGACGCCCGTCCCCAGCCCTGTCCACGCAGAGGTGGAAGAGGAGGCTGGCCTCAGAGAGTTGCGGCGTCGGATTGCCCTGCTCGGAGATGCCTCATCGTCGGTGGACAGATATGAAGTAATTCGGGAGTTCTACCGGGAAGTTGAGCAGGAGAAGGAACGCCAGCACGAGCTGCGGTTGGCAGAGCTCCGTGGAGCAGAGACTGAATACAGTAACCCCGAACCCTACCCCGTGGAACCCTGGGTCGAGGCTCACAGCTCGACTGGAGCTTCACCTTGGGAATCTGCAACCCCCAGTGATTGCCCTTGCGGGACTCTCAGCTCGCCTGGAGCCTGTACTGAGGACGTCACTCATCCCAGCGACCCTCGGATGGAGACTCACAGCTCGCCTGGAGCTGCATCTGAGGACGCCACATTCCCCGTTGAGGAGCGGTGCTCCTGTGCTGGCACCTTCGCCGACATGAAGGTCGTGTTGGCAAGAAGGCTGCAGGAGGGCCTGGAGCGGGACCAGAGGTCCACAGAGGAACTGTGGTACGAGGCCCTGGACCATGAGCGGGACTGCCATGGTGTGTACATTCCTTCCGACGCTGTCGTCCATCGGGTGCAGTACGATGTGCGAGCAGCGTTCCTGCAAGGTCGGGCCCCAGAGGAGTGGGAGGCCGAGCTCCGGAGTCTGGTGCAACAGGAGATCGCACTGGACGCCGCGTACCGCGCGCTCCGGTGGCTAACCGCCTCTCCGACAGTGCGCCCTATTGAAGGCAGTTCCACTGCAGGGCCTCGCTACGGAGGCACGGGGCTGCTCTACGAGGGCATGGCCGCCGACCCCGAGTTCGGAGCGGAGACAGAGGAACGGATGGAAGAGATCCTGGAGCGACGGGAACTGGAGATCCCGTCAGACAGCAGGGACTCGGTGTTTGAGGAGCTGGAGTCCCTAGCCGAGCGAGAGTGGGAGCTCGAGGTGGCTTACCGAAAACTGTTGGACGGCGTTCCGCAGTCGAGCCTGAGCTCCCCGTGGTGGGACGGGTCGGCGGAGGAAGTCGACAGTCCCCAGGTTTGGGACCTATGGGAGGCCGAGGCGGACCCATGGGTGCCCGTGGGGGTTCCGGCAGAGGAAGTTACCCCCTTCACCCCGCAAGAGGACAGGGTGGCTGAGGCCACGGGTCCAGTGGGGGAGGAGACGGATGGTCTCCCCGGGATGGGTTGTGCGCAACCATTGTTTGCCCCGGGGGGTGAAGTGACCATCCTTCCCCAAGGAGATCTCCAACCAGCGGAAGAGCTGGCTACGGGGCAGAGTGTCGCTGGCCTCTGCCCACTGCTTACAGTCCGCCAGGAGAAGCAGACAGATGGTTCCCCCGGGATGGGTTGTGCGCAACCATTGGTTGCCCCGGGGGGTGAAGTGACCATCCTTCCCCAAGGAGATCTCCAACCAGCGGAAGAGCTGGCTACGGGGCAGAGTGCCGCTGGCCTCTGCCCACTACCCAAAATCTGCCAGGAGGAGCAGACAGATGGTTCCCCCGGGATGGGTTGTGCGCAACCATTGATTGCCCCGGGGGGGAAGAAACCATCCTCCCGCAAGGAGATCCTCACCCAGCCGAAGAGCTGGCTACGGGGCAGAGCGCCGCTGGCCTCTGCCCACTACGCAAAGTCTGCCAGGAGGAGCAGACAGATGGTTCCCCCGGGATGGGTTGTGCGCAACCATTGATTGCCCCGGGGGGGGGAAGAAACCATCCTCCCGCAAGGAGATCCTCACCCAGCTGAAGAGCTGGCCACGGGGCAGAGCGCCGCTGGCCTCTGCCCACTACCCACAGTCTGCCAGGTGGAGCAGACGGATGGTCTCCCCGGGATGGGTTGCGTGCAACCATTGTTTGCCCAGGGGGGTGAAGTGACCAGCCCTCCCCAAGGAGATCCCCACCCAGCGGTAGAGCTGACACCAGGGCAGAGCGCCGCTGGCCTCTGCCCGTTTCTCCCAACTTGCCCCGAGGGGCAGAGCGAGGATGACCCCGTGCAACTGCTGTTGCATCCATTTGTCCCCTGCGTCGGCTACCAGGAAGAGCAGCCAGGTTTGGCTCTATTTGCTCCTTCGGTTGCCGTGTCCGTACCTCCGTACCTGGCCATCCAGCGGAAGAGCTGGCAACGGGGCAGAGCGCCGCTGGCCTCTGCCCATTTTGGCAACCCTTGGGCTCGGGGGCCTCACGCAGCCACGGTTCTGTCCCACGGCTGACCTGGGCACCCGGGGCGTGTGCATTTAGCACCCGGGTTCCCGGGTGAGCGATAACCCTGGAGGGGACACAGGAGGTACTCCGGCCCAGACGTATGGCCTCTCGCCCAGCCGGGGTAACCCTAAGGACGTGGGGTCCCGACCAAGCTGGCACGGCCGCAAGGCCAAATGGAGAGGCCTGGTGACCCGGCCTCCCCAGACAGACTACGGGCCTGGGAGCACCGACTTCCCCGGTATGACCGGTGGGGTCAGACCAGGTGCGTGCGTCGAACTGGGGGAGGGGGAGGAGTGTCACGGGATGGCCCAGCACCCTCAGCCAGGGGCGGTGCAGTGACAGTGGTGGCTATGGACACTTGGGTGCGGTGGCACGCACCTAGTTTTGCAAGTACTTTTATTTAGATGTGATATTGTGTGGTGTAATAAAGTGTCCCCGTTGGTTTATTGCGTAATGTATTTTCCCTTTGTCTGCCTTGCCGCCGCCATTTTCCGATCACCTTGTGGCGCAGTTCAGAATCTTCGATTCGGAAAATGGCCGATTCGAATCCCGTTCGAATCGTAAAATGGCCGATTCGGACCATCCGGTCCGAATTGGCGACTCCCCGAATCGTAATGGCCAATGGGTCCTGGGAGGGCGGGCAAGGAGTCCCATTGTATTGTAATTTTGTGGAAAGTGATAAATGCTTGAACTGTAAATAATAAAGCCAGATTTAGCAGTGCATCCAGCCTCGACTGATGTGGTTATTTTTCCGCCGTACTTTTCGTTCTGAGAACCCTCGAGGTCTCAGGGTGCGGTGTGTCCCAGATCCGAACCGAACCGAGCGCTCTGTGCCTGCATCGAGCATCAGGCAGAGGCGCAGCGGAAGGTGATTCGTTCCCAGATCGCGAGAGATCGATCCGATCCGGGGCGCGGCCGTGTACCGCGCTTCGGTATTGCGAGGGATTGCGGTAAGATCCGAATCCCTCGCCCATCCCGCAAGATCCGAAGATTCATCTGTCCCCGATCCGAAAAGTCCTCCACTGAGATCCGAAGATTCACCCGCACCTGGATCGGAAACGTTTCCCGCAAGAGAAGATCCGAAACGTTTCCCACATAAGATCCGAAGATTCCTCCGCGGCTGGCAGATCCGATTTCCACGAACGTCCCACACCCACAAGGTCAGTGAACCAGCTGCTCGGGACGCTGAGTGCCGTATGGCTCAGTGGTCGGGCTGGTTCTAGGCAGGGGTCCCCTCCACCGCCCGCTAATCCCTTCCCGGGGTCACGCCAGGCCGCACGAGACGCCGAGTGCGCGCCACTCGGTAGTCGGGCCAGCGGTAAGCGACGGGGTCACGCAGATAGAGCACACCCGCAGGCGGAACAACATCTCCATTCCGTCATATAAGTATTTTCAAATTTATCTATTTTGGAGTGCTATTTGGTGCTAGAACACCCACTGTTCATCTATTTATATTGTAGACTGTAACCCCAAAGATGGTATTCTAATCATGTATCAGGTATAGTTAAGGTGCACCTAGAATATATTTTTACCTCTTCTGGCACAAAACAAGACTTTAATAAAATATAATAATCCAAGCTGGCATCAATAAAATGTAATATGTTTGTGTGTGTGTGTGTGTGTGGGGGGGGGGGTTCTAGCCAGTTCTTATTGTATGCTGAGGTATGGAGCTCTAGTGCTTGTGGCCACTGAACACAAGGATTGTGACTATTAAATGAACATAATCCTAACTACTTCCTAATTTCAGAAACTAAACCTCTTGTGTGTACAGCTCCGTGATTGCCGTATTTATACACACGGCCAGCCAATCAGCTAGAAGGGGGCGGTTGCTAAGGGACGGGAGCGTACACAAACATGGTTGCCAAGTAACAATTCCGGAATCCCTTTCAAAGCCTCAAGTTACAGGTAGCTGTCAGAGAACGAGAGGGAAAGTGGGCGGGGTTTGTCGCTAGGCAACGAAGGAGCCATTTTGTTCTGCTGCCTGTTTGTGGGTGGCAAGCAAACTATACAATGTCCTATAGTGGTGCTACACATGAATAAAGTCTGACTTCTGTGTTCATTAAATATGTCTGTCCTGTCTTGAAGCAAGTAAAACTTGTGCCAGCCAATCAGCTAGAAGGAGGCGGTTGCTAAGGGACGGGAGCGTAAACAAACATGCTTGCTAAGTAACAATTCCGGAATCCCTTTCAAAGCCTCAAGTTACAGGTAGCTGTCAGAGAACGAGAGGGAAAGTGGGCGGGGTTTCTCGCTAGGCAACGAAGGAGCCATTTTGTTCTGCTGCCTGTTTGTGGGTGGCAGGCAAACTATACAACGTCCTATAGTAGTGCTACACATGAATAAAGTCTGACTTCTGTGTTCATTAAATATGTCTGTCCTGTCTTGAAGCAAGTAAAACTTGTATTAAGCCTGATTTATTCTGCATTTTAACAGTGACCTTTATTTACGTATTGCTGTTATTTCAAGTACTCACTGCTGTTTTTACGTTTTTGCACAGTGTTTCTTCAGTCTTTGACAATTAAAACTAAACAAAAACAGTGCATTCATGTAAAAACAACAGTGTGTACTTGAAATAAATGCAATAAATAAATAAAGATCACTGTTAAAATGTAGAATAAACCAGGCTTAATAAAAGTTTATTTTCCACAGGACAGGACAGACACACACACATACATATATATATATATATATATAAATATATGTTCATCCGTACATGGGAAACATGTCAGTCTGTGGAGGGCTTAATGTATATTTATTTATTTAATAAATGGCCATGTTTGCAAGAGCTACACACACTTATTCACTGTGTGATGTGTAGGTGCAGTGTGTGGCGTACTGTGCTATATATATCGCATTGTGCTGTCCATAACACTGCACTGCATAGCACACGCTGTACAGCACATTATACTCAGTACAGTGCTATGTACAGCGCAATGCGATATTTAGTACAGAGCGTTATACACTTTACTATATGTCACACAGTACAGTGTATGCAAAAATATATATATAGCACAGTGTGCTGTGTATAACATCTTGTTCGCTACGTAACGCACTGCACTGTACACAATGTACTGTGTTTACATTGTGTTGTGTAAAACACAGTGTGTCGCTGTGTTATATACAGCGCAATGTGATATATATATATAAATATAGCACGGGGCACGGGGTGTTATACACTGTAGTACTATACATAACACAGCTCAAAACAAGGGAGATCCCTTAAAATATGTAACAAGATTAAATAATAGTGAGAAACAAAGTAATTTATATAGGTAAAATAAGCCATATGGCAAGGCATTATAAAATTAATTTTTTTTACAAAAAAGCATGAAATAATAGTGAATAACCTTAAAACAAGGATCACTAGAACGCGTTTACGCCTGCCGGCTTCCTAGGTAAGTGTCCTTGAGAACGAGGTAGTCTCTGCTGTGGAAATCAATACTGATTAGTAATTTTTTTTACAAATGCCTTGCCATATGGCTTATTTTACCTAAATAAATTACTTTGTTTATCACTATTATTTAGTCTTGTTGCTTATGTTATGGCATCTCCCTTGTTATTAGCTTGTTTCCTTCCACCTTGGGATCTGAACCAGCTAACTATAAAGAAGAAAAGAACGAATGGAAAACCTAAACAATTAAAAATATAAGTATTTTCAAATTTATCTATTTTGGAGTGCTATTTGGTGCTAGAACACCCACTGTTCATCTATTTATATTGTAGACTGTAACCCCAAAGATGGTATTCTAATCATGTATCAGGTATAGTTAAGGTGCACCTAGAAAATATTTTTACCTCTTCTGGCACAAAACAAGACTTTAAAAAAATATAATAATCCAAGCTGGCATCAATAAAATGTAATATGTTTGTGTGTGTGTGTGTGTGTGTGTGTGGGGGGGGGGGTTCTAGCCAGTTCTTATTTTATGCTGAGGTATGGAGCTCTAGTGCTTGTGGCCACTGAACACAAGGATTGTGACTATTAAATGAACATAATCCTAACTACTTCCTAGTTTCAGAAACTAAACCTCTTGTGTGTACAGCTCCGTAATTGCCGTATTTATACACACGGCCAGCCAATCAGCTAGAAGGGGGCGGTTGCTAAGGGACGGGAGTGTACACAAACATGGTTGCCAAGTAACAATTCCGGAATCCCTTTCAAAGCCTCAAGTTACAGGTAGCTGTCAGAGAACGAGAGGGAAGTGGGCGGGGTTTGTCGCTAGGCAACGAAGGAGCCATTTTGTTCTGCTGCCTGTTTGTGGGTGGCAAGCAAACTATACAATGTCCT
>RXON01000929.1:0-19893 GCA_009667805.1 Leptobrachium leishanense | reverse complement strand
TGAAGGAGCAATCTAGGTGCCCGAAGGTTGAAACCCGCTCCAAAAATCAAGCCAGGGCTAAGAGGGCGAGAGGGCCAAAGTCCGGCCAACTGCTGAGCCTGCCAGGACTGAAAGAGTCACTCCCCTAACATCCGGACCTACATCATGGGGAAGCAATGCACACCCAAAACCTACACGGGCCAAGAAGAAGGCCAGGGTACAGCAAACTGGGTCTAAGTGTCCTGGTGCCACCACCAAGTTTCCTGACCAGCTGATAGGTCCTTCTCCTATTGTGCCAATCCAAGTGGAGGGAGTCTACACGAAAGCCCTGTTGGTTTCAGGGGCTCAAGTGACATTGATCTACCGAGACTTCTACGAGAAACACTTGAAGCACATACCTCTACAGAAATTGAAGGATCTGGAAATCTGGGGTATTGGAACTGAGAAACTCCCTTATGACGGGTATCTACAGGTGAAGTTGGAGATCGGATCCGAAGTCATCGGACAGTCCAGAGGTTGGGATGCATTGGCCATTGTGTGTCCTCGGCCTTCAGGGGCAAACAGGAGTTCCATGATAGTGGGGACGAATACTGATTTGATGCGACGTCTCCTGACACCTATCGTATTGGAAGAAGGTTCTACTCAAGGAGTACACCCAATGTTACGTCCAGTCTATCAGAGGATGGTCGAAGAACAGAAGGCACCTGCCGAAGTGGGGCGCCTATGGAGATTAGAAGGAAAAGAGAAGGTTCTGCAAGCAGGAGAAGTAGCAAGCTTCCGGGCTTCAGTCAAGTTGAACGGATCGCCACCAGGTCCCTATGTGGTACTGGAAACCGATTTTAATCATGGGAGTGAAGCCGGAGTCGAAGTAATTCCTGAAATAATCTCCACTAAAGCTTTGAAAAGAACGCGAGGAAGAGTCTCAGTCAGCGTGTGCAAGGTGTCTGATTCTCCAGTGGTCCTTAAAGCAAGAATGCCTATCGGGCAAGTAGCGTCTGCTACGCCTCTCTCTCCTGATTTAGGAGGGGGAGTGGATAAAGAGATTCCAGATGAAAGATTCTACCCCAAGGACGCTCCCATTTCACCTGAATGGAAGAAACGTCTTCAGTCTCCAGTTCTAGAGTGGAGAGAATTGTTCGAGAGATGAGTTCGACGTAGGCCTAGCCAAAAGTACTGAGCACCGCATTCGATTACAAGAAGACAAGCCATTTCGTGAAAGGTCAAGACGAGTTCCGCTGGGAGACTTGGATGATCTGCGAGAACAGCTGAATGAACTGCAAAGAACCAAGGTGATCCAAGAGTCCAGGAGTCCATACGCATCTCCAATAGTGATGGTCCGGAAGAAGAATGGTTCTGTCCGCCTATGCATAGACTATCGCACGCTGAATCGGAGAACTATCCCAGACCAATATGCTACTCCTCGGATAGAAGATGCCTTACAGTGTTTGTCTGGAGCAAAATGAAGAGAAGACTGCGTTCATCTGTCCACTGGGGTTCTTTGAATTCAACAGAATGCCTCAAGGCCTTACGGGGGCTCCAGCCACGTTCCAACGGTTAATGGAGAAGACAGTAGGGGACATGAATCTGATCAAAGTATTAGTGTACCTGGATGACATAATTGTGTTCGGGAAGACTCTGGAAGAACATGAGCAACGTTTGGAGAAGGTCTTGAAGAGGCTCCATGAAGAGGGATTGAAACGGTCTCTGGAGAAATGTCAATTCTGCCTACCGTCTGTTACGTATTTGGGACATGTGGT
The DNA here is from genome assembly GCA_009667805.1 of Leptobrachium leishanense. Lineage (NCBI taxonomy): Eukaryota > Metazoa > Chordata > Amphibia > Anura > Megophryidae > Leptobrachium > Leptobrachium leishanense. The sequence continues at coordinate 18,157 of RXON01000929.1, read as the reverse complement.
CTCAGCAGAAGGTGTTTCGACAGACCCTCGGAAGTTGGAGGCCGTAGCTTCTTGGCCTAGACCCCGAAACGTCACTGAACTTAGATCTTTCTTGGGGTTCTGTTCCTATTATCGAAGATTTGTAGGAGGATTCGCAAAAATAGCTCAACCACTGAACAAACGCCTACAGAAGGAAAGCACAGAAGAAGGCTGCAAGGTCTCTGACCGAAACCCATCAGCTGCAGGATCAAGGAAAGCTTGAGAGTCCATACAGGGAGAATGGACTAGTCAATGTGAAGGTGCTTTCTTGAAGCTGAAGGAGAGTCTAACTCAAGCTCCTGTCTTGGCCTATGCGGACCCTCACAAGCCGTATGAGTTACATGTGGATGCCAGCAGAGAAGGTCTAGGAGGAGTCCTGCATCAAGAGTATGGTGGATTGCTGAGGCCTGTAGCGTACGTGAGCCAGAGCCTTACGCCTTCAGAGAAGAACTACCCTACCCACAAGTTGGAGTTCCTAGCCTTAAAGTGGGCAGTGGTAGCTCCATACAGATAGTCCTTTTAACTTGTCTGAGTTTGTGATAAAGACGGATAACAATCCCCTTACCTATATTCTTACTACTGCAAAACTGGACATCGGTGGTTGGCCGCTCTGTCAGGGTTTCGGTTCAGCCTGAAGTATCGCCCTGGGGTGAATAATCGAGATGCTGATGCTTTGTCGAGAAGACCCTGCACTGCAGAGTGGACTCCGTTAACTCCAGACGGGGTCCAAGCTTTGTGTCAAGGAGCAGAGCGCCGGGTCAAGGGAGGGATTGAAGCGGAGGCCATAGGAGTCATGGCTGCGGCTGTTCCGGAGTTCTACTGCAACCCTACGCAATTGAGGGATGAAAGTCTACCTACCTTTTCAAACCAGGACCTGAAAGCTGATCAGGCCAGAGACCCTTTAATTGCGTTAACCATAAAGGCCCTAACTGCGAACCAGCGTGAAATTCTACTGACCAATTCCCCAGAGGGAGCCAGATTGGTCTACAAAGAGTGGGAACGGTTGAAGATGTTGGATGGGGTGGTCTACCGAAGGGGCCCCTCAACCAATGCTGAAGAGACCCAACAGTTATTCCTTCCACTAAACATAGGGAGAGTGTGCTGCGATCGCTACATGATGAGCATGGACATTTGGGCGCTGAAAGGACTTTTAAGCTGGTGCGAGACAGGTTCTATTGGCCTTGCATGAGAGCTGAAGTAGAAAGTTATTGCCATTCATGTCGTCTGAGGTGTATTCAGAGGAAGACCCTACCGACCCGAACCGCTCCAATGAGCCATCTGCAGAGTCAGGGTCCCATGGATTTGGTGTGCATTGACTTTCTGTGCTTGGAGCCGGATGCTAGTGGGCAAGGGAATATTCTAATAGTGACTGATCACTTCACACGTTACGCCCAAGCCTTTTCCACGAAAGACCAACGCGCTCCGACAGTAGCAAAGGTTCTGATGGAGAAGTTCTTTGTTCACTACGGCCTACCAAGGAGAATACACTCTGATCAGGGTAGAGACTTTGAAAGCCGAACTTGTTGGGCAATTGTTGGAACTGTTGGGAATCCAAAAGACCCGAACTACACCATATCACCCTCAAGGTGATGCTCAGCCTGAAAGGTTTAATCGCACGCTGCTAAATATGCTGGGGACATTGTCAAACACAGAGAAGCAGAGTTGGAGTCGTCACATAGCTACTCTGGTGCATGCATATAACAGTACGGAGAGGGACGCCACTGGATACTCACCGTACCGTCTTATGTTCGGAAGAGAAGCTCGACTGCCGTTGATTTGGCGTTTGGGTTATCTCTAGACCAGACGTCGGTAGCTTCCCATAGAAATTACGTGGATAGACTTCGAAAGAATCTGGCCTCTGCGTTTGAACAGGCCCGTCTGACCTCAGGAAACAGGGAGCAAAGGAACAAAAGGAACTATGACTTGAAAGTTTGGATACAGGATCTACAACCGGTGATAGGGTTTTGTTGAAGAACTTGGGTGCTGCTGCGAGGCAAAAGTTGGCGGATAGATGGAGTTCTCAAGTCTACATTGTCTGCAAGCAACTGCCGGGTCTGCCGGTGTATCAAATCCGGCCAGATGGAAAGGCTGGGCCTCTTAAGAACTGGCACCGGAATCATTTGTTACCTTTGAGAGAAGCTGTGAGGATGCCAGTTGGGGACGAACTTCCTCTGCCAAATCCGCCTGCTCCACGTTTGCCTCCCGTTACTCGGTCTCAGCAGACCCGGGCTGTCGAAGAGAGCGAAAGGGACAGTGAGGAAGAGAGTTTTTGTCTGGACTGGATGCGCTCACCGGAACCTGAGGAGGTTCTCGGTTCCTGAACGGTGGGACAGTAATTTGAGGCCTGAAGCTCCTGAATTTCAGTTAGAAGTTCCTGAGACTATTGCAGTCCCTGTAGTTCCTGAAGCTGAATCTTATGACTACAGTTCTATGCCTTCACTGGAGGGATCATACTCCGAAGAGGTGTCTGCTCCAGTGGTAGAAAGAAGGACTGAGCCAGCGCCTATAGTACTTCCACATGAAGAGGAACTGATTGAGCCAGAACCAAAAACGCTCTGTTCGACCGCCCCAGCGACTCACCTACGACTCACCAGGACATAGCACTGAAGAGGCCGTCACCACAGTGCAAAGGTTGCCCGAAGTGTCTGCTATGTTAGCTGAGGTAGCCCAAAGCATAAGTCAACTTGAGGAAGTGTATCTAACCCACTGTATGCTTGCTGCTGAGCCTGTATATGTTGCCTAAACTGTGTTGAAATGTAATGTAACTGTTGCACCTCCTTGGAGAGACCCAAGAGTTCTAGGAGGGGAGAGTGTAGCGCTGTGTTTAATTCCTTATTGTGGCAGTACCTATTTTTGGCCACCGGAGGGAGACAAGCGCAATGTGAGACACTGAATATTACATTGGGACTACATTTCCCGGCATGCTTTGGGAACGGACACAGGAAGTGGGTGGGACACAGAGGGTTACATCCTGAGCCTCGTGGAGAGAGCTGGCAGAGCGCGCCAGGGAGTGAGAGAGACAAGACACAGTGCTGCAGAACGTAACAGTGTCCAGGCCGGAGCGCAGGTGCGGCCTAACGAAGTCATAGATCGGGTTACTCGGCCTTGCCAAAGGGAGACCCAGTGATCCACAAGATTACCCAAGCTGCTATTGAGGAAGCCAGAAGACCCCGAGTAAGGAGTACCGCAGGTCGATCGGACTGGGAGAGCAGGCGGTAAGCTGGACAAGTTGCGGCAGGAGCAGAAAGCCAGACAGCGGATCCAGAAGCCAAGAGAGCCCAGTCAATATCGGGCGGAGAGACGTCCTGGGTCCAGCGGAGCCTCAAGTATCTGGCGGATGGATGAGAGGCCTTCTAGGCCATTGTAAAAAAAACAAGAAAGCACGCTGCTGTTGGTTTCCAAAACCCACAGGGCCCCAACTTGACTAGTCGAAGATACATCTTGAGAAATTCACTGGCCAGTTGAATAGTGTACCCGGGTACCATAACACACACACACTTACATTCCGGGACACAACCTGTGCGGGACTCACTCCCCAATCACAAAAGGGTTAAAGATAATTTTCTATTTCTTTTCCGCTGCGCGTTTCCTCGAAATATGAAGCATCGTATTTCTTTTCCGCTGCGCGTTTCCTGCATTACGAAGTACTGTAAATATATATACGAACACCGTGTTATTCATTATATGCCATTTATTCTAGTAAACTATATAATTTATAAAATCCACAACGGTGCTGGAGTATATTTATTCCCTAGTGCGGGGAGACTGACCCGAGGTTCAATTTCAGCGGCTCCTCCGGGAGTGAGCGCTACATATGAATTTAGCGACATAGCATCGTCTCCAGGTAAGGCCCATGTATTGAAAATGTCTCTACCTCCTACTATGAGCTGGTGAAAAGGGCAATTACATTTTACATCCTCACTCTTACTTTTTAGGGGTCAGCCGAACATGAGATCTGCATGTTGTCTGAACTTCCGCCATGCATCAGGCAAGTTACTTGCTTCCCAATTCATTGTGGGCATTGGGACTCCAGCGGCATCCATGTTAAGAGAAGAGATCCGTTTCTTCTGACACCATGTAATGTTTGTTTTTTGTGCTGCTGAGGCGCTCTGCTTGTTCAAATGACTCTCGGATACAGAAATAAGGATAAACGTGCTGCTGGTTTTATTAGAATACGGCAGAGCTGCTGAAATGACCGTTGCTTCAGAGAGCCAACTGCTAAATGACTCAGCCAGTTTAACAGTCAGACAGTTTGAACGCTGGCATATGATTGGTTAATAATTACATATGCAAATATTACACCCCTAGTGCCCCCAGTGAAACAGATGCTATGCCTCAAGAATCTACTCAGATGGTTCCAGCTTTAAACAGTTACTCTGCTAGACAAGCTGCTGTGACAAGGCTTTAGCTTCAGATACTACAAGCAGGTAGTAAGGCAGATTACTGGGCACCACAGTAAAACAGACTGCGCCCCCCAGTTAAACAGATTGCCTAGTGGAAGCACCGGCCCTGGGTAGAGAAATCTAGGCAACTGCCTAGGGCGTGCTGCCAACTAGGGGCTCAACCGGCCCCAACCCGGGTTCCTTTGTTGTACCCCTTCTGTCACAATCAGTCACAAGGGGAGGGCACCTTGCATTAGCCAAGCTGAGGCACAGGTACAAAGGAAAGCCTCAATATTTTGATGATACAGAGTAGACAGCCTAGGCCAGAAAACCCTGCATGGTACACAGCAGCCCTATTCTGAAAGACCGGTCTTTAGAATAGCCGGATCTGCTCTAAAGGACAAAATACTATAACAACGCCGTGCAGAGTCTAAGGACCTACAGACAAGACAGGACTATCAATATATAAAAACGGTACAGACAAGAAGTATCCAAATAGAGAAGTCAAGAAAAAGGCAGAAGCCATTAACGTATACCTTATACAGATGCAGGGATCCAGAACCGGGCGATTAGTCAGCCAGGCAAGAGGGGCAGAATCAGGTAATCAGTCATACATATAACATAACCAGACAAAGGAGAAACACTAGAACTAATTGCACAGGAAAGACTGGACATGAACTAGAACCTGGACTTAGAACAACAGCAGGGAGCTCTCAGGAAGAAACACTGAGCAGGAATCAGGACTGAAAGTGAACCAGAATGCAAGAACCATGGGATAAGGGCCCATCGCAATATATAGGGAGGTGATCAGCCCACATCACCAGCAGGAGAGCTAACGAGGGAGCCACTTAACCCCTGAGCTGCAACCCAGGGAAAGCAACACACAGAAACATATGGGAACCACAGACATAAAGAATACAGAGGGCAGGGGGATAGGGCTGGAACGGGGAAACATGACACCTTCCTTATTGTTTGCTTGTGTAGCCGGCAGTGGCAGCTCGCAAAGCAGACCCCCGCTAGCGGCGCAGAAGGTGGGCGTCTTATGGTGACGCGTAGGTGCCACCAGATGACGTGCCGGCATCACAAGAGGCAGATGAAAGAAAAGAAGAGGTAGATGAAAGAAAGGCACAGAAGAAAGAAAGGAGAAAGAAAAAAGAGGCGAAAGAAAGAAAGACACAGACCTATCCTGGGTCCAACCAGCGGAGGGGTAAGATGGGCACCATACGGCCGTGTGTGTCCCCACGTGCACAGTGTTTGTGTTCCCCTCCGCATTTCAACAGTTAAAAAATTTTCGGGGGAGGGGGCGCAAGTAGCTGGTCTTGCCTAGGGCGCAAAATAGTCTAGCACCGGCCCTGGCTCTACCTCACAGAAATAACACAGAAGGCCTAAGCTTTATACAGCTTCTGTGACAGAGCTTTCTGGAAGATTCCAGAACTACAAGCTAGCAGCTTCCTGTAGCAACACGGTTCGTTTACTCCCCTGTCTTTACTGGACTCTCTCTCTCCGCATGACTATACAGTGAGGAGCAGCCATCTTACCTACCCCCGGCGCACGCCATCGAACAGCTGCCAGGACACGGATCAGAACCGGACACGTGTGAGTACAGCTGCAACGCTTACTGCTGCATGACACCAACTGGCACCATCTGAGACAGTCATCCATCGCTGACAAGGTAACAGACCACACGCACTGGCTAAAGGCCTACACATACCTGCAGCATGGCAGAATTCAGACCTTCACCAGACCCCGCACAAGGGAGCGACATCTCGGACACTAACACTGCAACACATCCGCAACCGATGTAAGAAGGCGCAAGGCCTAAGCGGACCTAAGTGGACGTTTCGCGGTATCAATTGACATCTACTGAGGAAGCGGCTTCATACCGCGAAACGCGTTTGGATGTACCAAGATTATTTTAATTATTTTATACCAATAAATCCCATTATACCTTGCTTGCTGTCCCTATTCTTCCTGTTTCCTGGCTGCTGTACCCCACATGATTGTGATCTACACCGCTGCTGAGGATCAGGGGAACGGATACTGAAACAACATCAAGGCTCTTGGAGTACCCAAAGATTGGAGGACCACCACAGACGTTGGAGCACCACCAAGGGAAGTCTGGCGTTCCTTCCATAATTCTGCCAGCCGCTATAAACATCTGGTGTCTGATACTAAGACACCACACCATGTGAGTGCAATCCTCTTATCTTTATTTTAATAGTATACTGCCTTGACATACTGCACCATTATTTTTGTTTTCTGTTCTGTTTGAGGTTTATACTCATCCAACAGAGGGGAGAACTGTCATTTAAGTGAGGACATCCCTGTCATTGTGAAGGAAGCGCCTGTCCCGCCACATTTTTTCTCTATTTATGCTTCTAACTGGGTTCTAGGGATAAGCCCGAGTGAACGGACAAGATGCTGATTTACTGTGAGAAACATTGACAATTTACGGTTTTATTGCTGTCTTTTTTTTTTTTTCTGCTCTTAAAGGTCTTGAGGGGTTAATTAACCCTCAACACATGAACAATTGTGAAAGGAACCACTAGGTGGCACCCAGAACACAGATTCTTCTGTCCTCTTTAGCAGGCTTTGCATCATAAGGGAGCCCATGCAGCGTAGGTTGGAGGTGTCATTAGCTTCCGAGTCGTCCTGGTCAATGAGGATGACCCTATCGTGCGCTTCCTCCGACCAGCTACGCACTAGCCCTTGTGTTTCTGGGCACACGAAACCCTCCCTTGAGGAATCCCCACCTTCAATGCCCCCACTACTTAAATATTCCTCCTCATCCTCCTCCTGTCTGATCTGAGGAGGACCGCTGGAATGCTGTCTGCAGAAAGACTGGGGCCTTGAGAGCTAGGGAAGGCCTCCTCTTCCTCCCACTGCTCTGCCTCTAGAGCCACATCTATAATTCCCCGCAGAGTGTGCTCCAGCAGGAACACTAAAGGAATTGTGTCACTGATGCATGCACTGTCCCTGCTCACCATCCTCGTTGCCTCCTCAATTGGTGACAGTACAGTGCATGCATCCTTGATCATCAGCCACTGGGGGGGAAAAAAAACAAGTTGACCTGAACCGGTCCTTGTGCCATACTCACACAGGTACTCGTTGATGGACCTCTGCTGCTTGTGCAGACGCTGCAGCATTGCTAATGTCGAGTTCCACCTGGTGGGCATGTCACAGATCAGACGGTTTGTGGGAAGGTGGAATTCTCTTTGAATTTCTGCCAGGCGAACACTTGCTGGGAATGACTGTCTGAAGTGGCTGCAGACTTTTTTGGCCTGGCTGAGAAGCTCTGGCAGCCCTGGGTACTTGGTTAGGAAACGCTGTACCACTAGATTTAGGACGTGTGCTAGGCATGGTACATACGTCAATTTACCCTTGCGTAGGGCGGAGAGAAGGTTGCTTCCATTATCGAAGACGATCATTCCCAGCTGAAGTTGGCGTGGTGTTAACCATCTCTGCACCTGCCCCTGCAGAGCTGACAGAATTTCTGGCCCGGTGTGGCTCCTGTCCCATAAACAAACCAGCTCAAGCACAGTATGGCATCTTTTTGCTTGAGCCATTGCGTAGCCCCTGCCACGCGTCGGTTTAACTGCCACTTCGCCAGAGACAGAGAAGGAGGAGGAAATGGTGATGGAGCAGACGGACCTCACACAAGCAACTTTCTGGAGGCGTGGTGGATGAACAAGCTCCAGCACAGAGCCCCGTCTTGGATCCCTCCCAGCTGCAATCAGAGTTACCCAGTGTGCCGTGAAGGAAATGTAACGACCCTGTCCATGCTTGCTGGACCACGTGTCTAAAGTCACATGCACCTTGTTGCTGACTGCCTTTCCCAATCACTGGATAACATTGTCTTCCAAGTGCTGGTATAGTGCTGGAACGGCCTTGCGTGAAAAGTAATGGCGTTTTGGAACCTGCCACTGTGGTACAGCACATTCAGCAAATTCACGGAAGGGAGCAGAGTCCACCAGCTGGAAAGGCAGCAGCTGCAATGCGAGTAATTTTGCCAAGCTGGCATTTAGACGCGGTGCTTGGGACTATATTTTTTCTTACGCTGCAGCAGCTGTGGCAACGTAATCTGACTGCGTAAATCTTCAGCTGATGGGATGATGTCACATTGTGAGGAAGGAGCTGGTACATCCATTACTGTAGCATCATCCCTGTCAGTGGAGGTTGTAGGCAATGACATGGCAGGACATACAGTGGGGGTAGAGACAGATGAGGAGGACCTACGCAAAGTTTTGCTCCAACGGGATGTGTGGCAGGTGTTCATATGTCGCCTCAAGCATGTGGTACCCAAGTGTCTGGTGTCTTTCCCACGCTTCAGCCTCATCTGACATAGATTACAAATAGCAACGGTGCGCTCTGCTGCACATTTCTTAAAGAACTCCCAGACAGAGTTCCTGCATGTGTGCTTTGAGACAACAGCGCTCTGCACCGGAGCAGCTCTGACATCTGATGCCTTGGACTGGCTAGTGCTACGGTTGGTCATAGAGGATGTTTTGCCTCGTGTTTGCTGTGCCTCCTCCTCCCCCTCCTCCTCACTTGATTCCTCTGTTCGATCTGGCACCCAGGTGGAGTCAGTGACCTCATCATCATTGTCATCTTCACCCCCTATCTCCTCGTCACTGGAGCCAACTTGGCAGTATGCTGCAGCTGCTGGGGCAACATGGTGCCAGTTATTTGTGTGTCATCACTGGCACCCCCTTCCTCTAGGTTGATTATACTCCCTTGCTCAACCTCAGAGATTGAATTAGAGCACTGTACTTGCTGCGCATCCTCAAGCAGCATGTCACTCTCATTGTAGTCAAACAATTCAGCTGACTCCTCCGTGTGTGATAGGGAGGCTACGGCAGGGGTAGCTGTGGATATGGAGGCTGCATTAGATGTTTTGTCAGCTGAGGTGGACTGTAAAGCACTACAAGCCTGGCTGGCAGAGGACTCGGAGGATAAGGATGGCCTGGTTAGCCAATCCACCAAATCCTCAGTATGTTGCTGCTGCTTAAGACGGCCAGCACCAGTTACAAAGGACAAGCGTGCCCCTGCAGAGGATGCACCATGTCTACCACGACCAGAGGCACAACCTCCCGACACAGGAGCTGCTTGCCCTCTTATCTGTGTCTGGGAGCGTCTGCCTGTCCTTTTTGTTCTTTCAGACATAGTGAGTGATATATATAGATTAAATATATACAGAACTCTGATTCAACTCTGGTATAAAGATTAAAGATTTACAGAACTCTGATATAACTCAGTGAGACACCCTGACAGCTGGCAGCCAGTGACAAGACACAGATTACAATTCCCTCCTATAAAATCAGTGAGACCCCCCTGATGGGTGGCAGTAAGAAGACACAAATTACAATTTGCATAAATCTGCTAGAAGTATGTGGGACCCCCTGATGGGTGGCAGTGAGAAGCCACAGATTACAAATCTCAGAAACCTCCTATAAATCAGTGAGACCCCCTGATGGTTGGGAGCCAGTGAGAACACACGGATTATAACAATTCCCAAATATTTTGTAGAAATTTGACCCAAAATACTTGCTGGCAGCCAGTGACAAGACACAGATCACCTCAATTCCCAAATGTTTTGTAGAAATGAGACCCCCCCAGTAGCGTGGCAGACCGGCAGTAAGAACACACAACAACAATCTCCTATGAAATCTCCTCTCAAATGCATGCTGAAGCGGTGCGTGGAAACCTTATATAGTGTGCTGCGGGACTTAGCTCTGTGAGCCCATGATGGGGCAAAATTTGCCCAATCAGGACTCTGAGCCGGGATTGGCATACTGTTGAACCTGTCTTGCACCAGACCTGTGGTCAGGTGCAAGGCTGTAGCCAATTACGAGCTTCAGGCCAGTGTAAAAGTGCATTGTGGTCAGTGGCGTAGCGTGGGTTGTCAGCGCCCGGGGCCAGCCAAGAATTGTGCACCTCCACCTGTGGACACGTTATCGATATTGCCCCAGCTCACACATGGATTTGCCCCCAGCTCACACATGGATTTGCCCCCAGCTCACACATGGATTTGCCCCCAGCTCACACATGGATTTGCCCCCAGCTCACACATGGATTTGCCCCAGCTCACACATGGATTTGCCCCAGCTCATGGATTTGCCCAGTTCTCACCTGGATATTGCTCCAGCTCCGGCAGGGGTTGAGGGGACCCAGATGCCGGGCAGCGCGGGAGTGCCTGCCCGGTCCTGAAGAGTCCGTCCTGTTGAAGGTGATGCGGCTGCGTGGCATGCGTGCGCAGGTCACGCGGTCCGGCCTGTCAGGTGGTACAGAGACTCAGTACCACCTGATTAGCCGGACCACGTGACCGGCTGCGCCTGCACGCAGCCGCTTCCCTTTAACAGGACGGACTCTTCAGGACCGGCAGGCACTCCCGCGCTGCCCGGCATCTGGGTCCCCTCAACCCCCGGGCCAGTTTTAAATGCGCCCCTAACAAAACTGCGCCCGGGGCCACGGCCCCCCCAGCCCCCCCACGCTACGCCACTGATTGTGGTCGAACATGCGCCGAACACCCGGAAATGTTCGGAGTTCGCAAGCAGACCGAACAGGCTAAGTTCGGTCCGAACTCAGAACCGTCCGAACCGAACAGCTCATCCCTAGTTGTCAGAGCTTCCATCTGCAAACTTAAACACTCAAAGAGCCATTTGGACCTGTTTCCCACAAAAAAGAAAACACTGAGAGCCGCAAACCCCTTTTGACATCTAAAAGGAAGATAACACTGCATAAATTGTTTTTTACCTTTATGCTATGGGGTGGGGATGGGTACTCTAAACTTAAACTTAATACAATTTTTTTTTTTTTTTTTTTTTTAAAAATCAATCATTTTAAGTCCACACAAGGCAGGCAATCGCCATGTGATTAATATATATAAAAAATATTTCAATTAATTACAGTTACAAGCATTTATAAAGCGCCAACAAGTTCTGTAGCACTGTACAATGAGACAGAACATATATACATACACAAAGAACAGTAGGAGAGCGGACCCTGCTCGAGAGCTTAATGCAGCCATGCCATTTATTTATAATTATTATATTTCTTCTCCCCACATATAGAATTACCCCCCCAGCCCCCACATATATAATATGCCCCATATATATAATATTCCCCATGCATTAATTAATAATCCCCAGGTCCCACGTGTATTAATTAATAATCCCAGTACCCCCGTGTATTATTTAATAATCCCCAGGTCCCAGATGTATAAATTAATAATCCCCAGGTCCCCCATGTATAAAATAATAATCCCCAGGTCCCCAATATATGAATTAAGAATCCCCAGATAACCCAGGTGTGCCACCTCACAAGTACCTTGTTTCCATCATCTTCATTTCTGGTGTGCGGTGGCTGTCCATCATGCTGAGGGGGCGGGGTTATCCCGCTCCCCTCTCTCTATTGGACAGCTACCGCAAGCCGACCTCTTCCATCCATCACACGGCGCCCAGAGCAAGCGCAGAGTGATAATGGTGACCGTGGCCAGCGGAGTCTGGGGAAACCCCGGGTCGGGGCCGGCTGCGCCCTAGCGGGAGCACCGGCCCGGGAGCCGCGGCAGGGCGATGAAAGAGCCGCATGCGGCTCTAGAGCCGCGGTTTGCCGATCCAGGTCCTGGGGCATTGAGAAGAGTAAAGCTGTTTAAGCTTGCCCCGAAGTGGCATCCACTCTTACAAAAGGCAGGGAGTTTGTGAAAAAAGGAAATTCAAAGAATCGAGGCAGAATTCAGTTCAAGGCTGTAATTTCATCAAGGAAAGAATCTTTAATACAGCTATCTCTGTATATATACAAAGTTTTTTTGCAAGAAAACCCAGCCACACACAGGCGAACTAGTTCCCTGGTGCCTCTATGTCTCCTCCCCACAGTTCCTGCCAGGTTCAACCTTCGGCCCATAGATTGATTCTGCAACATATCAGTGGCCAATCATAGAAAAGGGGTCCATTAACTAAGTGGTTACTTTAAGGTTCAAATAAATATACAACTGTATACAAAAATAAAAGGTATTCACGTAAACTCAAAGGGCCCTATTACATACTTAACGCAAAAACGCACGCAAAACGCGTGTTTTTTGCGCGAAGCATTAAACGTTAACGCACGAAAATCAACGCTGGAATTACATTCCTCGCGCATTTTTTCATCCGTCGGGAAATTGCGCTCGTAAAATCGGCACGCAAAAATGTGCGCAAAGTACAGTTGCACACAGAAATCAGGCAGGGTTATTCAGAGAGCGTGAAAAGCAGGAGAATGACTGGAGAATGAAAAATTCTAGGTCAAAATAGCCGATTTGGAAAGTGAGATGAAAGGGAGAATTTTTCTGGTTTGGCTATTTTGACCTAGAATTTTTCATTCTCCAGTCATTCTCCTGCTTTTCACACTCTGAATAACCCTGAGTGAGCGCAATGTAATTTTTAATGAGTCCGTCAGACGAACGCATTTTGTGCGGACTGCGCACAACAGATGTAAGTTCTGACGAACGACAAGGTAGTGGCCGGCATTTTTCACGAAGTCCTCCTTTGTGAATCCGCAGTTTGGTACGGTCAGGTTGTTACAATTTGCCGTTACCGCCAGGTTTTCAAAGATGTTAAAATTATGCGCAAACGTTGTCCGTTAAATTTTGCGCTAAGATTGTAATACTATGCGCGCACCAACGCACAAACGCATTTGCGCTCACAATGTTAAGTATAGGATGCGCGCACTAAATTGCGCTCGCAAAGGGTTCGCGCAGGGTCACTCACATTAGACGTTAACACGCATTTTGTGCGCGAACGTCTCAATACGACTTTCAGCGGAAAGGGTTTTACCCCTCACGTTAATGCGCTTTTGCACACGCGCAAAATTATGCGTGAGGAATGTAATAGGGCCCAAAATGTCCCACTGTCCATAACGGGTACCTCCCGTTAAACAAAGTTGTACCATCACTGAATTCCATTGGCATGCCAAGAACGCAAGGATTGATAGTGGAAGCCAAGGTAAACCACAAGTAGATGTATTCCACCCAGCTTCACTAATCCACATAGACAAAGGGAAGGACCAGTCTCACAGTGATGATACATATTACAGCATTTCAGTCCATCCAGTGAGCCTGTCTCAAGCATGGTAAAGGTTCACTCATAGGGCCAAAATGAGGCAACTCTAAATAAAAAATGGCTCCAACTGGACCATCATGGTGTGACCAGCTATTTGATTTGTTCAGGTGTGAGACATAGGAGTGCACTGTAGGATGGCTCTATTTCACTCATTACACCTGACTCCATGTGTGTCAGCGCACAGATATCATAATTGAGGGCCAATTGTGCATTGTAGCGTGAACCACAGGTTCACTTTAAATAAGGCACTGAACAACAAACTACTAAAATATTACTAGGGGGTTATTCAAAGAGCACCGAAAGTTCACTGAAATTTCGGTGCCCATTCATTCGGCGCACTTTGGTGCGATTCACTGAGTTAAATTTGACGGCCCTGCGGTGAATTCAGCATTCACCGCAGGGTCCCCAAAGTGCACCAAATGGAGCCGCTGTTAAACCTGCCGAACGCAGCCGTAAACCACTAAAAGCTGCTGATAAACCGCCTAACGCAGCCGATGATCCTCCGAACAGACTGCCAAAAAAAAGCTGACCAGCCGCTGAACAGGGGTTAAAAAACAAACCCACAATTTTTAAAAGCCGTTTTAAACAGAAATAATGCATGAAAAAGCATGGCAATAATATATAAGGTCCTATGAATAACAATAAAAAAGGTCTGTTACAGAATTTTAAACGGCATTTAAAAAAAGTAAATAAATATATCGGAATCAAAAATTCTAAAAAGTAAATTTGTAAAAATACTTTTTGCTGCAAATGAAAAGAATAAAAATGGTTAAACCTATGGGATTCGCCTGTTTACACCTGTCGAACGAGAGCACTGAAAATCTGGACATTTTGCCAACATTTCACTGCTGTTCGGCGTTCTCTGACTAAATTAGCCATTACTTCTCTATGGGGATTTCACCGCCGCCGAATTGCAACGTATTCAATTCGCCAATATTTGGCGAATTGCCAGCTTTCTGTATGGCCGAATTGCCTCGAAATTCACCTTTTGGTACTATTCGGAGGCAAATCCAGCTCGCTTTGAATAAACTCTGAAGTCTATATAAGGTTGAGTTTATACAGCAGACGAAAATCAATGTCAGACGCCATGGCTGAAATAAACATTGTCACAGTGTGCGCTGTTTTTTTCTTTTAAGAGACTGAACTCTAATCTGTAGACTGGTATGGCTGGTAGGGGAGTTGCTGTCATTAGCAGCTTATAGGTAGACCCAGTTGGACTAGTTTCACTAGTTACAATATGCTGATTCTCTTTTTAATACGGTAACTTTTTCATCTTCTGAGCTTAACTCTGGCACAAAATCTACTTTATTGTAACACTAACCTATTATCTTGCTACAACAGGATTCAAGAGGTCACTGCACTGTAAAAGGTTTGGGGAAAAAAATATTTTCCAAGCGCAGAGCACATTAAACCTCTGACAGGTCCTGCTTTTAACATCATTTCCTGTGAGCGGAAAAGCACAGAAACAATAGACCCATTACCAAACTCATCCTACTGGTACATATCTGACTGCTATAAATGTAATAGTGCCTCAATGGGGATATTTTAGTGATTTCAATCCTTTCAGTGCACTGCTGAGTCATTAAAATCAGTTCAGCACACTGGTGCGACATAACTTATTGTTTGTAATTTTTTTTTAATTTTTTTTTTTAATTCTTTAATTTAGAAGTTTTGCATAGTCAGACAAAAAAAACAGCGTTGAGAAAGTGGCCACGCAGCACCGCATAAAGCCATCTAAGTAAATACAGGGCATCGGTATAAATAAAACAACATCTACCGATGGTCATAATGAGTCATCTGCAATAACACCCTGAAGGGCTAACCTGTCCTTGATAGAGGACAGACTCATAGAAATAAAAGCATACTCAAAGTGCCCAATACGTCTCATAAAAAGGGGGGGGAGCAGGAGAAGGACATCAAAAGAACTAGAGTACGCATCGTATTAAAAGGGAGGGGAGGGGAGAAGGAGAAAATAAAATTAAAAAATTATATAATACAGAGAAAAAAAAAATAATGATATGGCAAAGGCCAAAAAGTGACATTCCCGGCACAAACCTCATAGCCCAAGGACCGTGGGGAAGGCCAAGGAGTGGATTAGTCACGAGGCCAGGGCGACCGACGATACTCCCCTGTACAGGCCAAAAATGCCAAAATAGCAAAAGAGGGGGAAAAAAAGGGGGGGAACGGGGGGGGGAGCAATCTCTTGAGCAACGAAGAACTTGAAAAGAACTGGCTAAACCAAGCGTATGCAGGGTAACATTGCCTCAAAAAGTCCTAGTAGAAAAAACAGGTAATGTCCTAGACAAAAAGAAAATTAGCCTGGTGAAGTAGTCGCCGGATCCTGAGACAAGCCAATACTGGCTAGCTTCGGCCAAGCCTCGGCCGGGTCAGAGATGATGCATGGTATGTTCCTGTGGGTCACCACGAGCGAGCCAGCCAGCCCCCAACGGTAAGGAACCCCTTTAAGACGGAGAAACCCTGTCACCAGTCGGAAGCGACATCGCGCTAGCAGGGTGACAAACGGTAGGTCTTGGTATAGTGACATCGTCGCCCCTTCAAACTTCACCTCCATCCTGGCCCTAAGAGCTGACATAATCCGAGTCTTAGTCGCTACGTCCCAGGCAATCGCAATAATATCTCTCGTGGAATCTCTGGGGGCTGTCGCGGGCTTATGGATCCGTGAGGCTGAGACGAACAGTTCTGAAACATCGGGGGGGGGGGGGCGATCCTATTATATGATGAGCGAGGCAATTTACATAGGAAAGCAAATCAGACGTTGGCACCGACTCCGGGGCACCTCGGACTCGTATGTTGCGTCTGCGGTGTCTAGATTCGAGGGCCTCCACCGAGCGAGTCAGTAAGTCGACTTGGGATCGTAAGGTGTCAACTTGCGATGTAAGTATATTCTGCTCCGCAGCCACAGACGTCTGAGCCTGTATTGCCACCACTTGAGAGCGCACCGACGCAACTTCGGACCGCAGTCCAGACACAGTCGTCCACAGGGATTTTATTTCATCTAAACCGGCGGTAGTCTCCCATCGTGGTGGGACGAGCATCATCTATCTCCGTAGTAGGGGTAGCAACAGTGCAGGGTTTCAAGGAAGGTGGACAGGCCTCCAAAGAGGCCTCTGTCCCCACAGAGGCATTCGTCTCCCGGATCACATTCTCCCGTGGCGAAAGTACGCACCTCTGCGGTACCTCCACGCCACTGGGTGAGGGTATTCTATCTCCATCAGAGGGACCCCGTACAGGGCCTGCAGCAGGTCCCACGACCCCACATGAAGCCGCAGCCGCTGCTTTCCTCAGTTTCTGTGCTTTTTTTTGCCGCTTTTCCCTTCGCTGCACTATCTCCCCGTGACAACGGAGCCAGCCAGTCTATTCCTGCTGCAGTATCTGTGGGCCAGGAACCATCATCCTCATCCGAGGAGCCATAGCCTGTAGGGAGAATCCATGATGGGACCGTGCTACAGGAGAGTCTGCTGCTGTACAGGGAGTCTCTGATATCCCTCTGACGAGGGCCCTCCGAGACGTCCCGGCGGGGCTGCAATTTCTTACCCATCCGCTGTGTATCGGGAGGTAATCAGGAGAAACGGCAGTGCTGACCTGTGGGAAACTCCCCGGCTCCAGAAAGAAGACTGCTCTGTCTAGGCCGCACTAGGCCCAGATCCTGTCGGCCCAGAAATACTTCGTCTATCACCCGGCAAGTCGCAATACCGGAGTCCAGGGGCAGCAGTGGATCTCAAGTTCACCAGGAAATCTGGTTTTAGCCCATAAATCAGAGGAATTTCAGCAATAGAAAACAGATTCTCAGAGGAGCTCTGAAGCATGCGGCCGCTCAGTTCAACAGCTAGCTCTGTTTGTAATTTTTAACCAACGTTTAAACAAACACTTGTTTTATTGCTGAGCCCACACACATTATGGACTCTATTAACCCCTTAAGGACCCAGGACGTACCATGTACGTCATTGCAGCGGGTCTCTTTTAGACCCGCTGACGTACATGGTACGTCCTGCGGTTTTTTGAGCGCTGGAAGCGATCGGATCGCTTCCAGCAGCTCAAACGCCATTGCAGGATGCCTGGGAGTCCAGGCATCCGTGCAATGGCGGTGAGAAGTGCCGGGGCACCTTGTGATCGCTCCCCGGGAGCGATCAACATCCGGTTTCACCGGAGAGGTGCCCGGCACTTCTAGAGAGCGCTGGAAGCGATCGGTATCGCTTCCAGCTGGTCTGTGTATATTGCAGGGATGCCTCGACATCGAGGCATCCTTGCAATATGCTTACCTGCCGCCGGTCCGCTAAGTGATCGCTCCCCCGAGCGATCACTTCCGGTAGCGGCAGGAAGTACTGAGTGCCACGAGGTATCGTGGCACTCAGTACAAAACGATCACATGAGTGATCAGGTGCTCTGCTGGGTGCCTCGAGGGATCAAGGCACCCAGCAGAGTAAAAAAAGTGTAAAAAAAATAAAAATAAAAAATCAATAAAAATTATAAATAAACTGACAGCCAAGATGGCGCTGCCCTTCTAAGGGCAGGGTCATCTTGGGGCTGAGTGGGATGTTCCTAGCCTGCCTCATCAGAGAGGCAGGCTAGCAACATCCAATCAGAAGTAAAAAAAAAAATCAAAATAAAATTTCTAATTTGTCAGGTCAGGTCAATATTTTGTAA
>RXON01000928.1:0-50258 GCA_009667805.1 Leptobrachium leishanense | reverse complement strand
CCTGTGTGAGCACTTGTGTGACGACACAATAAAGATCTTGCCTTTCCTGAAGAGACTCGTGTTTGGACAATCCTTGCTTGTGTCTGGTCCGGCGCCGTTAATGAAGTGAACCTGATTGACTCCGGTTACAGAATTACATTCCCACTACTCTGTAACCTGCTCATTATAACCTATACATGTCCTGTAACATGCAGTGGCGACTCTAGGAACAATATTTAGGGGGGCACATATGATACAGCAGCCAAAACTGGGGGGGGGGCACTACTAATTTTCACCACTAAGGCTGGGGTCAGACGAGCGTAGTGTTCACGTCTGTGATTGCGCCTAAAAGTACGTCCGTGATAGCATGAAAGAAAGTCCATTGGAGCCTGACACATGAAGTACGTCCGCACTGAACTGCGGACGCACCGCGGCCCACGGACGCAAGGCAGGCAAGAACGTACAACCCCTAGAACAGCCGCACAAAGTGCGCTGCGTCCGCAACGTCTGCATAGCTTTGTGTGTGAGTGATGGAACGTGGTCAGACGGACTGCATTTATACGTCCAGCATTTTTCACGGACAAAATGGTTTTGCTTTTTAATTTATTTTCCCTCCTACATCCGTCAAAATATACGTCAGTGAAAAAAACGGACTGTGTGACCACTACTGCGTCTTCCGTACTAACGTACGTCCGTGTGCACGGACGTACAGTCCATAGAAATCACGCTCGTCTGACCCTAGTCTAAATCATACCACTGAATAAAACTAAGGGCCCGATCACCTGGTGTGAGCTAAAACACCATCACTAAAGGAAAAATTTAGCGCGAGTTGCTAAAACGTACAGGGTTATTCGCAGAGAGGTGAAAAGCAGGAGAATGTCTGGAGAATGACTGGAGAATGGAAAATTCTTGGTCAAAATAGCCAAACCAGAAAAATTATCCCATTCATCTCACTTTCCAAATCGGCTATTTTGACTTAGAATTTTCCATTCTCCAGTCATTCTCCTGCTTTCTGAATAACCCTGTTAGTGCCTGAAGACCTACTAACAGATCACCTTGTCCGCGGTAGTCCATGAACAAGGTCATTTGGCGCACGCTAGGGAAACTCTAAGACCTGGGCTGAGACCCAGCGCTAATGCGGTTGTGCCGGGCCATACCTATTCCCCGCCCTCACAAGCTTGAATATGAACACATCCAGTGAATAACCTCACACCCCTGAATTATTAAATTCCTACAAGGTGGCCGTATCATCCATGTTTTGATGCACACATATATTAAGGCTGATGGGCATTGCATGATAAATGCCAACCGACAGCATGTAGAATCCTTACACAGCATTTAATAGATCCAAAAGGAAGGCCAGGTGAGCCACAATAACTTCCCTGCTGAAGCATCTAAATAATACATGTTTCAGGGCAAGACTTATTCATGTGTCCCTTTAAACATGGTCCATACGGTCACCCTAATAATCATACGCTTACATACTATGAATAACCCCCTGCATGAAATGTTTAAAATTAGGCAATATATTAGAATTAGGATATATGGGAATAAAGGATACATTTATAATAGAGCCGACTGCAACAATACTGACCAGATCCATTACTATGGTGAATGGGGCCAAGAGAGCACCTGTGCTGCATTCCTTTCAATTGCCTATTAATTTTGGGCGAGGATCTGTTTTTCTGTCTTTTTGGAGTTAGCACCAGGGTTGAGCAGTAGGTAAAATGTTGCAATTAGCGCCCCTCAAAAAATTGCGCTGGCACCAAGTGAGCTGCAAAAGCACTAGGAGGTCTCTAGCGCTCCCCATGTTAATTAACCCCTTAAGGACCCAGGACGTACCATGTACGTCATTGCAGCGGGTCTCTTTTAGACCCGCTGACGTACATGGTACGTCCTGCGGTTTTTGAGCGCTGGAAGCGATCGGATCGCTTCCAGCAGCTCAAACGCCATTGCAGGATGCAGGAGAGGACAGCATCCGTGCAATGGCGGTGAGAAGTGCCGGGGCACCTTGTGATCGCTCCCCGGGAGCGATCAACATCCGGTTTTACCGGAGAGGTGCCCGGCACTTCTAGAGAGCGCTGGAAGCGATTGGATCGCTTCCAGCAGCTCAAACGCCATTGCAGGATGCCTGGGAGTCCAGGCATCCGTGCAATGGCGGTGAGAAGTGCCGGGGCACCTTGTGATCGCTCCCCGGGAGCGATCAACATCCGGTTTCACCGGAGAGGTGCCCGGCACTTCTAGAGAGCGCTGGAAGCGATCGGTATCGCTTCCAGCTGCTCTGTGTATATTGCAGGATGCCTCGACATCGAGGCATCCTTGCAATATGCTTACCTGCCGCCGGTCCGCTAAGTGATCGCTCCCCCCGAGCGATCACTTCCGGTAGCGGCAGGAAGTACTGAGTGCCACGAGGTATCGTGGCACTCAGTACAAAACGATCACATGAGTGATCAGGTGCTCTGCTGGGTGCCTCGAGGGATCAAGGCACCCAGCAGAGTAAAAAAAAGTGTAAAAAAAGTAAAAAAAATAAAAATAAAAATCAATAAAAAGGTATAAAATAAAATAAACTGACAGCCAAGATGGCGCTGCCTTCTAAGGGCAGGGTCATCTTGGGGCTGAGTGGGATGTTCCTAGCCTGCCTCATCAGAGAGGCAGGCTAGCAACATCCAATCAGAAGTAAAAAAAAATCTAAATAAAATTCTAATTTGTCAGGTCAGGTCAATATTTTGTAAATATTGGCTCTGACCTCTGTGATTCTCCCTCCCTCTCCTCACTTGTGTTTTGGTGAGCGAGAGAGAGAGATCAGATTTGACAGGTTAGAGATTTTAGTGAGATTAGAAAAATTGAGGCAGATTTAGAGAGATTTTAGTGAGATTAGAAAAATTTAGGCAGATTTAGAGAGATTTTAGGGAGATTTAGAAGAATTGAGGCAGGTTTAGAGTGATTTAGAGAGATTTAGGTGTTTATTTGTATTTTCTTGTGAAACCCAACGGTTCTTCTAAGAACCAACTATCCGCTTATTATATATAATAATTATAAAATTTTATAATCTATTATATATAATGTCTGAGAGGGTGTACAGCGCCGAGGAGGCATATGCCATCCTGGCGTCAGAATCTGAGGCATCTGCGTCAGACTCCGACCCTGATTTCGACCCCGCCAACTGCTCAGAGACGTCGCTAGATACATCATCTACGCTGGCTGATGTATCTAGTGATGTTTCTGATGCAGATCCTGGGTCACCACCTGCCAGCAGGAGACGCACAGCTCCAGCTGAGGAGTGGGTAGTGCCTCATCGCCAGAGGCCAGATATCCCTCCTTTCACGGCAAATCCTGGCATCAATATTGATGTTGCAGGATTTACCGCCACACAGTTTTTGCAGGTGTTTATGGGGATGATTTGTTGGGTCACATCGTGGCCAATCAAATCTGTATGCCCATCAGCATTGTGCTGCGAAGCCAGACTCCTACTTGGCAAGGCAGCAATGGACCCCGCTAGATGTGCCAGAATTTCTGAAATTCTGGGCACTTACTATGCTGATGGGCATCATAAAGAAGCCCTCAATTCGCTCCTACTGGAGCAGTAGCCCCATCTGCTCTACCCCCATTTACCCCAATCAATGTCACGTAGAAGGTATGAAAACATTTTGCGTTTCATGCACTTCAGTGACAACAGCCTGTGCCCTCCTAGAGAGCATCCCCAGTTTGACAGGCTGTATAAAATCCGTCCCCTGATTACCCACTTCGCCGCCAGGTTTGCAGAGGCTTATACACCTGGAAGGAATATCTGCGTGGATGAATCCCTAATGAAATACAAGGGAAGGCTGGGATTCAAGCAGTATATTCCTTCCAAACGCTCCAGGTATGGAGTGAAGGTGTATAAGCTCTGTGACAGCGAGAGTGGGTATACTCAGGCCTTCCGGGTGTACGAGGGAAAGGATAGTAGCCTTGACCCTCCAGGTTGCCCAGAACACATGGGAACCAGTGGCAAGATTGTGTGGGACCTACTTTTTCCCCTCATGAACAAAGGGTACCACTTGTATGTTGATAATTTTTATACAAGTGTCCCTTTGTTCAAGCTGCTGTATTGTTTTGATACAGCAGCATGCGGTACTGTTCGCAAGAACCGCGTAGGTTTCCCAGCACAGCTTGTCCGCACCCGGTTAAAAAGGGGGGAGACCTCAGCTCTGCGCCAAGAGGAGCTGTTGGCGGTCAAGTACAGAGACAAGAAGGATGTATACCTTCTATCCACCATCCACACTGAGAGATCTGTGGAGGTCTCTGTACGTGGCAGAGCTGAGCGCATCAGGAAGCCAGTGTGCATCAAAGCCTATAACCGGCATATGGGTGGGGTTGATCTGGCAGATCAGCTGCTCCAGCCCTACCAGATTATGCGGAAGTCAAGGGCCTGGTACAAAAAGGTTGCAATTTACCTGATGCAATTGCAACCCACAATGCCTTTTTGCTCTGCAAAAAGGCAAACCCCGGAGTGACGCTGTCCTTTTTACAGTTTCAGCTCCAGGTCATTTCGGGGCTTTTGTACCAGGATGCACCTGCTCCCCGGGCGGTGATGGGGGACAGAGTTGGGCTACGCATTTTATTTATAAAACCCCCCTACTGAGGGCAAACAGAAACCCCAAAAAAGGTGCAGGGTGTGTTTCAAGAGGGGGCAGAGGAGAGACACAATCTTTTACTGCCCAGAATGCCCTGGACACCCCGGTCTGTGTCTTGGGGACTGTTTCAAGATATATCACACTGTGCGTGATCTGTGATTTTTTTTTTCCTTTCTATTTTTTCTCACACTCCAGTTAGTTAGTTCAGTTTAGTTTTTTTTTTCTTTTACTGCACCAGACTTTTACATTTTATTCGTACATTTTTATGTTCTACAATTGGTGCTGTATTTTGCCAAAATCTTTGCACACCTATGCATGGGGGCATGGGTGTACTCAGGAGACCTTGCAGAAAACAACCTGGAGAGTTTTCATGCAGTAACAAACAACAGTGTCTCCTAAATCACAGTCCAAATCTAATGTGGGCGTAAAAATAAAAATTGAAAAATTACCGCCACACACCTTCTCAAATGTTTTGGGCTAAAACCGTTGCATCCATGGCATCAAAGCACTCCATATGCAATACCTTGGGGTGTCAACATAACAAATATAAACAATTTTCTGGCAATAATTCAAACTGGGGTATGCGTTAGACCCAAAACCAAAGCTAGGCCTAGCTGAAGAAATAATCTCAATTTCAACTCCAATGACAAAGTCATAAAAATTGTATTTGAACCTTCCCAAAATCCTGGCAAACCTATGCATGGGGGGCATGGGTGTACTCAGGAGACCTTGCAGAAAACAACCTGGAGAGTTTTCATGCAGTAACAAACAACAGTGTCTCCTAAATCACAGTCCAAATCTAATGTGGGCGTAAAAATAAAAATTGAAAAATTACCGCCACACACCTTCTCAAATGTTTTGGGCTAAAACCGTTGCATCCATGGCATCAAAGCACTCCATATGCAATACCTTGGGGTGTCAACATAACAAATATAAACAATTTTCTGGCAATAATTCAAACTGGGGTATGCGTTAGACCCAAAACCAAAGCTAGGCCTAGCTGAAGAAATAATCTCAATTTCAACTCCAATGACAAAGTCATAAAAATTGTATTTGAACCTTCCCAAAATCCTGGCAAACCTATGCATGGGGGGCATGGGTGTACTCAGGAGACCTTGCAGAAAACAACCTGGAGAGTTTTCATGCAGTAACAAACAACAGTGTCTCCTAAATCACAGTCCAAATCTAATGTGGGCGTAAAAATCTGAAAATTGAAAAATTACACCACACACCTTCTCAAATGTTTTGGGCTAAAACCGTTGCATCCATGGCATCAAAGCACTCCATATGCAATACCTTGGGGTGTCAACATAACAATATAAACAATTTTCTGGCAATAATTCAAACTGGGGTATGCGGTAGACCCAAAACCAAAGCTAGGCCTAGCTGAAGAAATAATCTCAATTTCAACTCCAATGACAAAGTCATAAAAATTGTATTTGAACCTTCCCAAAATCCTGGCAAACCTATGCATGGGGGGCATGGGTGTACTCAGCAGACCTTGCAGAAAACAACCTGGAGAGTTTTCATGCAGTAACAAACAACAGTGTCTCCTAAATCACAGTCCAAATCTAATGTGGGCGTAAAAATCTGAAAATTGAAAAATTACACCACACACCTTCTCAAATGTTTTGGGCTAAAACCGTTGCATCCATGGCATCAAAGCACTCCATATGCAATACCTTGGGGTGTCAACATAACAAATATAAACAATTTTCTGGCAATAATTCAAACTGGGGTATGCGGTATACCCAAAACCAAAGCTAGGCCTAGCTGAAGAAATAATCTCAATTTCAACTCCAATGACAAAGTCATAAAAATTGTATTTGAACCTTCCCAAAATCCTGGCAAACCTATGCATGGGGGGCATGGGTGTACTCAGGAGACCTTGCAGAAAACAACCTGGAGAGTTTTCATGCAGTAACAAACAACAGTGTCTCCTAAATCACAGTCCAAAACTGATGTGGGTGTGAAAATGAAAAATGACCACCAAACAGTATCCAATTTGTTTGGAGCAAACGGTTGCATCCATAGCCTAAAAACACTCCATTTACAATACTTTTGTCACGTACCCCCGTTCCGGCGGCGCCTGGCAGCAGCGTCCTCGCTGCTCGCTGGCCAGGCGCCGAGTAAATAGAGCCGGTCGCTTCCGCACACGTGGGACGCCGGGAGGCGGGGCCTCGCGTGATGACGCGGACCCGTCGGGTTTAAAACCCAGCTTCTCCACTATGCCAGTGCCCTGACGTGGTAGTTACTTCCCGCAGAGCTCTTGTGCGTTTCTGGCTAACGACTATTCTGTGTATCGACCCCTGGCATTGGCAAAACGACTATTCTGTGTATCGACCCCTGGCATTGGCAAAACGACTATTCTGTGTATCGACCCCTGGCATTGGCAAAACGACTATTCTGTGTATTTGACCCCTGGCTTTGGCGAACGAACCATTCCGTGTATTGACCCCTGGCATTCGCAAGCGACCATTCTGTGTCTCGACCCCTGGCATTTGTATCACTCCTCTATTCTGGTGCGGAGGTCAGTCTGTGTGGCACCCTAGGCACATCAGACCACCCCTTGTATTTTGTATGTGCTCTGTACTACCATCCTAGCAATCTGTCTAGACGTGCCGACCACTCTAAGGATCGGAAGGGTAGAGAGTGTCCTGTCTCAAGGGACTACTAGTCAGAGAGTAGAGGGATTCGTGACGTCTCTTTTTGTATGTGCTCTGTACTGCCATCCTAGTAGTCTGTCTAGACGTGCCGACCACTCTAAGGATCGGAAGGTTAGAGAGAGACCTGCGTATAGGGACCAACACTATAGTAATCAGGGGGATCCGTGACATTACGTCAGGGCCTATGGATCCCGCAGACCTCTCTTCTCAGTTAACAAGAATTGCAGCCCGACAAGAAGAGCAGGACCACAGGATGGACCAGATTGCTCTTGCTCTGCAAACCCTGTTGAATCGATCCACTGCTGGTACTGCAAGTCCTCCAGAACCAGTATTGCCTAGGGCCAGTTCCGCCTCACCCGAGGGGTGTAGGCTCAGTATGAAGGCACCCGTACGCTATGATGGTACGCCTAACTTGTGTCGGGGTTTTTTGACCCAACTGGAGATTCTATTCGAGAACAATCCAGGGTCCTGTGTATCCGATAAAGCCAAAGTAGGCTACCTAATTAACCATTTAACTGATAAAGCGTTACTGTGGGCCACACCATTGTGGGAAAACAAAAAGCCCATCATATATGACTATGAGGGCTTTACCTCTGAACTAAAACGTACGTTTGACCCCTCTAGAAGGGCCACCAATGCAGGCAGGTCCTTATTCCACATTAAGCAAGGTAATAGGAGAGTCTCTGACTATGCCATAGAATTTAAGACCTTGACTTCTGAGGTACACTGGCCTAACGACGTTTTAACCTTGGCGTTTACCGAAGGCCTGAACGAGGCTTTGATGTTTGAGCTGGCTCCCTTGAAGTTGCCCGAACATCTGGACCATTTGGTTGATTTCTGTATTGCCATGGACGACCAAATTAGGGACAGGAGGCATTCTAGAGACAGACCCAGAAGGGTTTTGCCTCCTTTACCCTTAGTACCCAGACACACCAGTACGTCAGGTACTCCAGAGCCAGAAAGAACCGATCTACCGGTCGTGGAACCCATGCAGATAGGTAGAACAGGTATTTCGGAGGCTGAGAGAGCTCACAGAAGGGAAAGGGGGCTCTGTTTTTACTGTGCCGGGGCAGGGCATTTTCGTCTTCAATGTCCTCAAAGACCCAGGGGTGGCAGGGGTGACACTGGCAAGCCGGGCCAGAGAACACCTACTAGCCAGGTAATCGGTTCGCTCTATGCCTCCTTTGTTGATAACGAAAAAAAAAAAACCCGGATTCTGGTGCCCATCTCCTTAACCTGGGGGGGGGTGCACCTCGAGACTGAGGCGTTCCTAGACTCTGGAGCCTCAGGTAACTTTATGGATAGAGTGTTTGCCTCCAAGAACCTCATGCCTCTAGTTCTCAAAGAAAGACCTCTAATGGTGGAGGCCATAGACGGGAAACCCTTGTCATGTCCCCATATCACCCACGACACTATAGAGGTATGCATGAAAACAGGAGTTTTGCACCGGGAAACCATACGATTCCAGATTATTGACTCTCCCTCATGCCCCGTCGTCCTAGGGTTTCCATGGTTGACTGAGCATAACCGGTGATTGATTGGGTCCAGAGAGACATAAAATGTTGGGGTCCCAGTTGTCAGTCGAAATGTATGGGCAGGGTCACTGTTATTGGTAGCCTTAATATCGCCACAGCACCTCCTTTATCCACAGTAGTCCCTGACTGTTATCAGGCATTAAAAGAGGTTTTTTCGAAGGCCAGGACTGAGGTTTTACCACCACATCGCCCGTATGACTGTGCCATAGAGTTACTCCCCGGTACTATGCCTCCCAAAGGACATGTATACCCCTTATCGCAAAAGGAGAACGATATTATGGAGGAATATATAAAAGAGAATCTTGAACGTGGATTCATTAGACGGTCCTCCTCCCCAGCAGGAGCCGGTTTCTTTTTCGTCTCCAAGAAAGAGGGAGACTTGCGACCATGCATAGATTATAGAGGTTTAAACAGAATAACCATAAGAAATGCATATCCCATACCCTTATAACAGAGTTGTTCGACCGACTGAAAGGGGCCCGTATATACACGAAGCTCGATTTACGCGGAGCCTACAATCTGATAAGGGTGAAAAAGGGGCACTGAGTGGAAGACGGCTTTTAATACGCGTAGCGGGCATTACGAATACCTGGTAATGCCCTTTGGGTTATGTAACGCGCCAGCTGTGTTTCAGGATCTCATAAATGACACCCTAAGGATTTTCTGCAAACATTCGTCATAGTGTATCTCGATGACATCCTGATATACTCTCCAGATAAGGAGACCCATCACGCCCATGTGCAACAAGTGTTAAGGAGACTATTGAAGGCCGGGTTATACTGCAAATTAGAAAAGTGCCTATTTGATATAGAGATGGTGCACTTCCTTGGGTATATCATAACCCCTGAGGGGTTTCAGATGGATCCGGGTAAATTGTCGGCAATCCTCGACTGGCCCCTACCCCAAGGGCTTAAAGCCATCCAGAGGTTTCTAGGTTTTACCAACTATTATCGAAGGTTCATTAAAGACTTTTCGGCCTTGGTAGCTCCTCTCACGACCATGACTAAGAAAGGGGTGGGAAATCAGAAGTGGACACCCCAGGCCAGGCAAGCCTTCGAGGCCCTCAAACAGGCATTCACGACTGCCCCTGTTCTCCGACATCCTGATCCAGCTCTGCCCTTCCAACTCGAGGTTGACGCCTCCGAACTGGGCCTTGGTGCAGTCTTGTCCCAAAGGGAGGCTCCTGACAAACCCTTGCATCCATGCGGTTTCTATTCCCGGAAGTTGTCTCCGGCCGAGAGGAACTATGATATCGGTAATAGAGAGTTGTTAGCAGTTATTGCAGCCTTGGCAGAGTGGAGATACTTATTAGAGGGATCTACAGACCCAATCGTTATCATAACCGATCATAAGAATCTCACGTACATTGGAGACGCGAAACGATTGAACGCCAGACAAGCGAGATGGTCTTTGTTTCTTTCAAGTTTTAATTTCGTCCTCACGTATAGACCTGGGTCAAGAAACATTAAAGCAGATGCGTTATCTAGACAGTATGAATCCTATGAACATAACATTCAGGATCGACATCCCATTGTACCTCAGGAGAGGATTATAGCCTCTACCACGATTAGTGTCTCGTCCCCTCTGATGATCCGATTGCAGACTGTGCAAGATAAGGCTCCGGGGGGGAGGCCTCCGCGAAGCTCTTTACCTGAGAAGGAAAGAGAAGAAGTCCTTAAGATTTACCATGACAATAAAACCTCTGGGCACATGGGGATCACCAAAACAGTGTCTAGCATCCGAAACAACTGCTATGTGGC
Source organism: Leptobrachium leishanense (assembly GCA_009667805.1). NCBI lineage: Eukaryota > Metazoa > Chordata > Amphibia > Anura > Megophryidae > Leptobrachium > Leptobrachium leishanense. Next base: position 39,705 of record RXON01000928.1, on the reverse strand, counting down.
CCACGATGCGCCGGGATATTAAAGATTACGTAGCCGTGTGCGAGGTATGCACAAGAAATAAGAGTCCTAAGACAGCGCCCATTGGTTTACTCCAGCTCCCTGCCTATCGAACGACCATGATCGCAGATAGCCATGGATTTTATGGATTTTATAGTAGAGTTACCCGAGTCCAAAGGGAATACTGTACTGTTATACTCACGATTATAGATCGCTTTTCCAAAATGGGTCACTATGTTCCTCTTAGGAAACTACCGTCAGCAGCCGAGCTGGTGCCCATTTTCATCGCCAATGTGGTCCGCATACACGGTATCCCTCTTGGGATTGTTTCTGATAGGGGACCCAGTTTGTCTCCAGATTCTGGAGGGGGTTCTGCAAGAATGTGGGAATAGACCTGTCCTTCTCCTCGGCCTATCACCCCAAACGAACGGAGCAGCAGAAAGGGCCAATCAAAATGTTGAGAAGTATCTCAGGTGTTTCATATCTGAACGACAGGATAATTGGTCAGACCTGCTACCTTGGGCCGAGTATGCCCTAAACAGTGCCGTGAGTGAAGCCAGTGGTCATTCCCCTTTCTTCACGGTTTACGGATTTGATCCTCCCGTGCTTCCCACTGCATTTCCTGATACCGCGATTCCTGCTCTGGATGAGCACTTGGCGTCATTGACTGAGACCTGGGGGAGGGTTAAACAGGCACTGGAGAGGAGCAGTATTGTCCAGAAAACGAAGGCCGATAGACGTAGGGGACCAGCACCTGTGTATCAAGTCGGGGACAGGTTTGGCTTTCTTCGCGGAACGTTAAGCTCTTAGTACCATCGATGAAACTAGCCCCCAGATACATAGGCCCTTACAAGATACTGCGGCGACTCAGCCCGGTTTCCTATGCCTTGGCACTGCCCTCCCATATCAGGATACACAACGTTTTCCACGTGAGTCTGTTGAAGCCACTGTTGTGTAATCGTTACTCCAGGGTCCGTGCTCCTCCGCCTCCTGTCTCTGTGGAGGGCGAAGAGGAGTTTGAGGTGCAGGCCATTCTGGACGCCAGGAGGTCTAGGGGGGGCCTGCACTACTTGGTTGACTGGGTGGGCTACGGTCCTGAGGATCGCTCCTGGCTTCCGGCTGCCGAGGTCCATGCCCCTCGGTTAGTGAAGGCCTTCTATTTGGCTCATCCCCATGCCCCTGGGGGTCGTCCAGTGGCCGCCCGTTGAGGGGGGGGTTCTGTCACGTACCCCCGTTCCGGCGGCGCCTGGCAGCAGCGTCCTCGCTGCTCGCTGGCCAGGCGCCGAGTAAATAGAGCCGGTCGCTTCCGCACACGTGGGACGCCGGGAGGCGGGGCCTCGCGTGATGACGCGGACCCGTCGGGTTTAAAACCCAGCTTCTCCACTATGCCAGTGCCCTGACGTGGTAGTTACTTCCCGCAGAGCTCTTGTGCGTTTCTGGCTAACGACTATTCTGTGTATCGACCCCTGGCATTGGCAAAACGACTATTCTGTGTATCGACCCCTGGCATTGGCAAAACGACTATTCTGTGTATCGACCCCTGGCATTGGCAAAACGACTATTCTGTGTATTTGACCCCTGGCTTTGGCGAACGAACCATTCCGTGTATTGACCCCTGGCATTCGCAAGCGACCATTCTGTGTCTCGACCCCTGGCATTTGTATCACTCCTCTATTCTGGTGCGGAGGTCAGTCTGTGTGGCACCCTAGGCACATCAGACCACCCCTTGTATTTTGTATGTGCTCTGTACTACCATCCTAGCAATCTGTCTAGACGTGCCGACCACTCTAAGGATCGGAAGGGTAGAGAGTGTCCTGTCTCAAGGGACTACTAGTCAGAGAGTAGAGGGATTCGTGACGTCTCTTTTTGTATGTGCTCTGTACTGCCATCCTAGTAGTCTGTCTAGACGTGCCGACCACTCTAAGGATCGGAAGGTTAGAGAGAGACCTGCGTATAGGGACCAACACTATAGTAATCAGGGGGATCCGTGACAACTTTGGGGTGTTAGCTTACCAAATATATGCACGTTCATAAAACTGGGGTATGTAAAAAGGCCCCTAAAAAGAAGATAAGCAAAGAAGATACTGTATGTCAAATTAGAAAATTGACAAGCACATGTCAAAGATTGGCGTAGCACCCCAAAAACAACAGAACAAATCTATATATGGTGGTATCACTTTACTCAGAAGATGTTGCTGAACATATTTTGGGGTGTTTTTTGGCAGTAACCCATAACTGGATTTGACAATTCATGCCTAAAGTACAATGTGTGTGAAAAAATAACCAAAACGTGACTACCTGAAAGTTTGACATAGAGCTAGTGCATGGAAAGTGTTAAAATACAACTCTTTGAAGCACCCTAGGGTGTGCCCTTTCTAAAAATATATGGTTTGATGGGGGTAAATTACTTTGGCGGGCTTCAAAAATGTCCCAAATAGGACATGGGTGCATGATGACGAAATGTGAAAATTCCAAGTTGGAAAACTGAAATGCGCACACCCCCAAATAAGGCCTATTAGCCCCCAAATGACCCGACATACCTATACATGGGTGGTATCAATTTACTCAGAAGATGTTGCTGAACATATTTTGGGGTGTTTTTTGGCAGTAACCCATAACTGGATTTGACAATTCATGCCTAAAGTACAATGTGTGTGAAAAAATAACCCAAAACGTGACTACCTGAAAGTTTGACATAGAGCTAGTGCATGGAAAGTGTTAAAATACAACTCTTTGAAGCACCCTAGGTGTGCCCTTTCTAAAAATATATGGTTTGATGGGGGTAAATTACTTTGGCCGGCTTCAAAAATGTCCCAATAGGACATGGGTGCATGATGACGAAATGTGAAAATTCCAAGTTGGAAAACTGAAATGCGCACCCCCCAAATAAGGCCTATTAGCCCCCAAATGACCCGACATACCTATACATGGGTGGTATCAATTTACTCAGAAGATGTTGCTGAACATATTTTGGGGTGTTTTTTGGCAGTAACCCATAACTGGATTTGACAATTCATGCCTAAAGTACAATGTGTGTGAAAAAATAACCCAAAAAGTGACTACCTGAAAGTTTGACATAGAGCTAGTGCATGGAAAGTGTTAAAATACAACTCTTTGAAGCACCCTAGGGTGTGCCCTTTCTAAAAATATATGGTTTGATGGGGGTAAATTACTTTGGCCGGCTTCAAAAATGTCCCAAATAGGACATGGGTGCATGATGACGAAATGTGAAAATTCCAAGTTGGAAAACTGAAATGCGCACCCCCCAAATAAGGCCTATTAGCCCCCAAATGACCCGACATACCTATACATGGGTGGTATCAATTTACTCAGAAGATGTTGCTGAACATATTTTGGGGTGTTTTTTGGCAGTAACCCATAACTGGATTTGACAATTCATGCCTAAAGTACAATGTGTGTGAAAAAATAACCCAAAAAGTGACTACCTGAAAGTTTGACATAGAGCTAGTGCATGGAAAGTGTTAAAATACAACTCTTTGAAGCACCCTAGGGTGTGCCCTTTCTAAAAATATATGGTTTGATGGGGGTAAATTACTTTGGCCGGCTTCAAAAATGTCCCAAATAGGACATGGGTGCATGATGACGAAATGTGAAAATTCCAAGTTGGAAAACTGAAATGCGCACCCCCCAAATAAGGCCTATTAGCCCCCAAATGACCCGACATACCTATACATGGGTGGTATCAATTTACTCAGAAGATGTTGCTGAACATATTTTGGGGTGCTCTTTGGCAGTAAACCTTAAAGTTCACAGTACATGTATTCTTAAATTGCGTTAAAAAAAAAAAAATCACCAAAAACTTTTTTTTTCTCAAACTTTGGCATAGTTGTGGTAAAATGGTTTGCATGGAAAGAGTCAAATACCCCAAGTTTAATACCTTGATTTGTGTACTTTAAAAAAATATGTATTATGTGGAGGGTTATTCAGGAATTAGTGACAGATATCAGTGTTACAATGTCACTATCACTAGTTTTGAAAATAAACTCTTTGGAAATGGCAAAGTGCTACTTGCACTTATTGTTGCATAAAATAAGGAAAAAAGCAAGGAATATGTAAACATTGGGTATTGCTAAACTCAGTACTAAATTTAGAAACTACTAAGGAATTAATTTTTTTTGACGGTTGTTGATACATAAGAAATTTTGGGGGTCAAAGTTCGAAAAAGTGGTTTTTTCAATTTTTTTGTCATATTTCACAATATTTTTTATAGTAAATTATATGAAATGATGAAAAAAATGGTATCTTTATAAAGTCCATTTAATGACGAGAAAAACAGTGTAAAATATGTGTGGGTTACATAAACGAGTAAGAGGAAAATTTGACGTAAACACTAAGAGCGCAGAAACGTAAAAACAGCAGCGGTCACTAAAGGACGGATTTGTGTAAAACCGCCCGGTCACTAAGGGGTTAAAGGACGTGGAAAGTACAGTAAGCTCGCGGTACAAATCGCTAATAGCAACGCGCTAAGTGATTTTTCCTGTTTGTATCGGGAGGCAAACGATCTGTTGGTCCAGCGATAGACTCAATTAACCTGGCGCTAACGCAAAAACCTGCTGATGCTAGGGTTAACCCACACCAGGTAATAGTGCCCTAAATAAGTATATATAAATCACAAATACATATAAATAAGATTCCAAAACGCCAGAGTAATGTGATGCAATGATGACTTTTTATTGTACTAACCTAATACTTAAATTCAAAATTTTATTTGCTGCAATTCGGCAGTTTTCGCTGAATGTCCTTTAGGCTGGGGTCAGACGAGCGTAGTGTTAACGCCCGTGATTGCGCCTAAAAGTACGTCCATGATAGCATGACAGAAAGCCCATTGGAGCCTGACACATGAAGTAAGTCCGCACTGAACTGCGGACGCACAACGGCCGCGGCCCACGGACGCAAGGCAGGCAAGAACGTACAACCACTAGAACGGCCGCACAAAGTGCGCTGCGTCCGCAACGTCCGCATAGCTTTGTGTGTGAGTGATGGAACGTGGTCAGACGGACTTCATTTATACGTCCAGCATTTTTCACGGACAAAATGGTTTTGATTTTTAATTTATTTTCTCTCCTACATCCGTCAAAATATACGTCAGTGAATAAACGGACTGTGTGGCCACTACTGTGTCTTCTGTACTAACGTACGTCCGTGTGCACTGACTTACAGTCTGTAGAAATCACGCTCGTCTGACCCTAGCCTTAGCTGCTTCAGCGACTCCAATTTTAGCAAATTACGGTGACCATTCACTAATAGGAATTCACTATATTTTTGGCGAAATGAATTCCCCGAAATGTGACGAAAAGCAGAGGATCTAAAGATGATTAGACCCTTTAGATTCTAACTTCCATAATAACCCCTAAAATGCCATAAACCAGGGGAATACAAAAAAATAATAAACATTGTTGCATTTAGCCTACTCATTAACCCCTTAAATGCCATCAATCAAGGAAAAACCAATGTATACTGTAAGCAGGGCCGGTGCAAGCATTTTTGTCTACTCAGGCGAAGGTGCCTTTTGGTGCCCCCCCTCCCTTCTTATCTGTGCCATGCCTATCAGCGTAGAGAAAGGACTTACAATTGTGCGTGATCACTGTTACTGCCCTCACTGGGAGGCTATTCCCTGTATCTACTACCTCTTCTATGTCGCTGTTACATGTAATAGGCTCCCAGAGGGGAAGTATCTACTGACCTTTCTGCATCACTGTTACATGGAATAGCCTCCCAGTGGGGGCAGTAACAGCGACATAGAAGAGGCAGTAGATACTGCCCCCACTGACAGACTATTCCCCGTAACAGTGATATAGAAAGGGTAGTAGATACTGCCCCCACTGGAGGCTATTCCCTGTATCTACTGCCTCTGCTATGTTGCTGTTATTGCCCCACTGGGAGGCTATTCCATGTATCTACTACCCTTTCTATATCACTGTTACTGCCCCCACTGGGAGGCTATTCCATGTATCTACTACCCTTTCTATATCACTGTTACTGCTCCCACTGGGAGGCTATTCCATGTATCTACTACCCTTTCTATATCACTGTTACTGCTCCCACTGGGAGGCTATTCCATGTATCTACTACCCTTTCTATATCACTGTTACTGCCCCCACTGTGAGGCTATTCCATGTATCTACTACCCTTTCTATATCACTGTTACTGCTCCCACTGTGAGGCTATTCCATGTATCTACTACCCTTTCTATATCACTGTTACATGGAATAGCCTCCCAGTGGGAGCAGTAAAAGTGATACAAAAAGGGTAGTAGATACAGGGAATAGTCACCCAGTGGGAGCAGTAACAGTGCTATAGAAAGGGTAGTAGATACAGGGAATAGTCACCCAGTGGGAGCAGTAACAGTGCTATAAAAAGGGTACTAGATACATGGAATAGCCTCCCAGTGGGGCAGTAACAGTGATATAAAAGGGGTAGTAGATACAGGGAATAGTCACCCAGTGGGAGCAGTATCTACTACCCCTTCTATATCACTGTTACTGCCCCACTGGGAGGCTATTCCATGTATCTACTACCCTTTCTATATCACTGTTACAGGGAATAGCCTCCCAGTGGGGGCAGTAACAGTGATATAGAAAGGGTAGTAGAATACATGGAATAGCCTCCCAGTGGGGGCAGTAACAGTGATATAGAAAGGGTAGTAGATACATGGAATAGCCTCCCAGTGGGAGCAGTAACAGTGATATAGAAAGGGTAGTAGATACATGGAATAGCCTCCCAGTGGGGGCAGTAACAGTGATATAGAAAGGGTAGTAGATACTGCTCCCACTGGGAGACTATTCCATGTATCTACTACCCTTTCTATATCACTGTTACTGCTCCCACTGGGAGGCTATTCCATGTATCCACTACCCTTTCTATATCACTGTTACTGCTCCCACTGGGAGGTTATTCCATGTATCTACTACCCTTTCTATATCACTTTTACTGCTCGCACTGGGAAGCTATTCCATGTATCTACTACCCTTTCTATATCACTGTTACTGCTCCCACTGGGAGGCTATTCCATATCACTGTTACAGGGAATAGCCTCCCAGTGGGGCAGTAACAGTGATATAGAAAAGGTAGTAGATACAGGGAATAGCCTCCCAGTGGGAGCAGTATCTACTACCCTTTCTATATCACTGTTACTGCCCCCACTGGGAGGCTATTCCATATCACTGTTACAGGAATAGCCTCCCAGTGGGGGCAGTAACAGTGATATAGAAAAGGTAGTAGATACAGGGAATAGCCTCCCAGTGGGAGCAGTATCTACTACCCTTTCTATATCACTGTTACTGCCCCCACTGGGAGGCTATTCCCTGTAACAGTGATATAGAAAGGGTAGTAGATACAGGAATAGCCTCCCAGTGGGAGCAGTATCTACTACCCTTTCTATATCACTGTTACTGCCCCCACTGGGAGGCTATTCCATATCACTGTTACAGGGAATAGCCTCCCAGTGGGGGCAGTAACAGTGATATAGAAAAGGTAGTAGATACAGGGAATAGCCTCCCAGTGGGAGCAGTATCTACTACCCTTTCTATATCACTGTTACTGCCCCCACTGGGAGGCTATTCCCTGTAACAGTGATATAGAAGGGTAGTAGATACAGGGAATAGCCTCCCAGTGGGGGCAGTAACAGTGATATAGAAAGGGTAGTAGATACAGGGAATAGTCACCCAGTGGGGGCAGTAACAGTGATATAGAAAGGGTAGTAGATACAGGGAATAGTCACCCAGTGGGGGCAGTAACAGTGATATAGAAAGGGTAGTAGATACAGGGAATAGTCACCCAGTGGGGGCAGTAACAGTGATATAGAAAGGGTAGTAGATACAGGGAATAGTCACCCAGTGGGGGCAGTAACAGTGATATAGAAAGGGTAGTAGATACATGGAATAGCCTCCCAGTGGGGGCAGTAACAGTGATATAGAAAGGGTAGTAGATACATGGAATAGCCTCCCAGTGGAGGCAGTAACAGTAATATAAGTGTGAGAGATCTCCCTGCTGTGAAGGAGAAGCCTCTGTTTTTAACTCTTGCTGGACCAGGTATCTGAGCATCATATCATCATATTACTATCAGGAAGGATGACCTGGTCCAGCAAGAGTTAAAAACAGAAGCATCTTCACAGCAGGGAAGATCTCTCACACTTTTGCTGTGTTTGTGTGAGGGGGGGGGGCACTATCTCTGTATCTCAGAGAGGGAGGAGATCATGAAAGGGAGAGGGGCAGATGGAGGGCAGGCAGTGTGATAACTCACCTCCTGGCTCCATGGGGTCTCTGCTGCTGCAGGGCAGAGGGCGATTAATCTCCTCACTGGTTCTGCTGTAAGAGGAGCAGCACGAGGAAGCACATGGCCCAGACTCTACAGCCTCTTCCTGTGCGCCCCTCACCCCTCACCAGGCCGGAAGTGCAGCAGCTTCTCCAGCCACTAGGGGGAGGATCATTTACATCATGGGCGGCATCAGAAAGAAATCCCCGGCCAGCCCAGCAGTGAGTTACTATGAACTGGGAAGAGGATTTTCACGCCCCCCCAGTTTGGCATCAGGCCAGAGCAGTAAGGCAGCCGCCTGTGCTGCCTTACACTAGCGCCGGCCCTGACTGTAAGGGATGAAGCCTACCCATTAACCCTTAATATACAACTAAACCAAGGCAAAAACTAATGTAATACACAATGTAATTTATAGTCTGAACATTAACCATTTCACTACTGAGCCATTTCAACCCTGTGAAAATGTTTAAGTGCACGTTTTTATTTAATGTTTTATGACTTTTACTTCACACTAAATATGGTCATATTGGGTATCATTGGAAAGGCCAGAATCTGCCCTTTCTAATGACACATATAACATCCATATACGATGCACAGGGACGGAGATACAGTGTAGAGTCGCCTATGGTAACAAGTATGTAGAATATAAACCTTTGAATCCTTTTCCGAAGCCTGTTTTTCTATATGTGCATTCTGTTTATCATGGACCTGTCTCTGTCTCCGTCTCCTTGGCTGCAGTATTGTGAGGTCACTGGGCATTGCATCATAACAGCTACAGGGTGTTACGTGGGAGATGGTGACATGAAGCTGCAGAATGAAGAGGAGTCTGACTTAGGCTAGGGTCAGACTAACGCATTTTTCGCGTCGTCCGTGAAAAAGTGCGTTCAAACGAATGGACGTATTTTTTCACGGAATACGCGATAGCGGTCATACGTTGCGCATTTTCGTCCGTCATTTTGCACGGATCATCAATAAAACACTTTTTGCGTCTGGACGTTATGTTGGCCGGACATTAGCAGCGTCTGACGTCTCCTAATCACGCAAACATGCAGCTAGCGGAAGCAGCGCACTCTGTACGTCCGTACTAGCGGTTTGACGTTCTCAAAAAAATGCGTTTGTTTGCCGCTTGCGTTGCGCAGCCGCACTTTCGTGCGGCCGTAATTCGTATATTGCCTGTCATTTGCTGCTACTACGGCCGTGATAAAGTGCGGCTGCACGTGCGTTCGCACTGCGATCGTCTGACCCTAGCCTAAGAGGAGAGAAGTGAGACAAGAGAACCAGGACCAACTGCAAGTAAATTGGGATATACAGTTGTGTTCAAAATTATTCAACCCCCACTGAAATTGAGTGTTTTGGCCAGTTTGACATTGATTTTGATCATTCAGTCATCTTGCTTACAATTAAATCAAAGAGGCACATGTAGGTCAGACAAATATAACATAACATTTATAATGAAATAACCAGAAATGTCTTTTCTGTGCTCACATCATTATCAGTTTTATTCAACCCCCAAGTGACATTCAATCTTAGTACTTAGTACAACATCCTTTTACAGTTATAACAGCTTTTAAACGTGAAGCATAGCTTGACACAAGTGTCTTGCAGCGATCTACGGGTATCTTCGCCCATTCGTCATGGGCAAAAGCCTCCAGTTCAGTCACATTCTTAGGCTTGCGCACTGCAACTGCTTTCTTTAAGGCCCACCAGAGGTTCTCAATCGAATTTAAGTCAGGTGACTGCGATGGCCACTCCAAAATGTTCCAGCCTTTAATCTGCAACCATGCTCTAGTGGATTTGGAGGTATGCTTGGGATAATTGTCCTGTTGAAAGGTCCAACGTCTCCCAAGCCTCAGGTTTGTGACAGACTGCATCACATTGTCATCCAATATCTCCTGGTACTGAAGAGAATTCATGGTACCTTGCACTCGCTGAAGCTTCCCTGTACCTGCAGAAGCAAAACAGCCCCAAAGCAGGATTGACCCTCCGCCATGCTTCACAGTAGGCAAGGTGTGCTTTTCTTCATAGGCCTTGTTCTTCCTCCTCCAAACATAGCGTTGATCCATGGGCCAAACAGTTCGAATTTTGTTTCATCAGTCCACAGAACACTATCCCAAAACTTCTGTGGTTTGTCCACATGACTTTTGGCATACTGCAGTCGACTCTTCTTATTCTTTGGAGACAGCAAGGGGGTGCGCCTGGGAGTTCTGGCATGGAGGCCTTCATTACGCAGTGTGCGCCGTATTGTCTGAGCTGAAACTTCAGTACCCACATCTGACAAATCTTTTCTCAGTTCCTCAGCAGTCACACGGGGACTTTTCTCACTCTACGCTTCAGGTAGCGCACAGCAGTCGAAGTCAGCATCTTCTTTCTGCCACGACCAGGTAGCGTTTCAACAGTGCCCTTTGCCTTGAATTTGCGAATGATGCTTCCTATGGTCTCTCTTGGTATGTTTAACATCTTTGCAATCTTCTTATAGCCATTGCCCTTCCTGTGAAGAGTAATCACCTCTTCTCTTGTCTTCCTGGACATTCTCTTGACTTCACCATGTTTGTAACCACACAAGTAAATGTCTAGAAGGAGCTGAGTATCACAGTTATTTTAAAGCTGCCTAATTGGTGCTTATTATGCTTTATTGCTGCTCCGTGACATCCACAGGTGTTTTCAATACCTGATTGAAAACACTTGAATGAACCTCTGTTCTTCAGAGTGGTAGTCTTTAAGGGGTTGAATAATTGTGTCAATGAAGAATTCACAAAAGAAACATTTACTACTGTATTACAAAACCAATTGATGTCATTTTAGTTGCATATGGTTCTTTAAAAAGTCCTTGTAGGATTTCATTCTGAATACAATTACAAATGTACACTAAATTCCCTAAAACCCTTTACAGCATTGGGGGTTGAATAATTTTGAACACAACTGTATTAACAAAATTAAGGATAATGGCAATATTAATGGCTTTCTGGGCGTTTATCTCTTAATGACTGAAAAAGATAAATAAAATGATTATTTTGAATTTTGATTTATCAGTCTTCAAGGCTGAGCCAAGTTGCCTGATCCACCTATCCTGTTTGGAGGCGAGTGGCTTAACCCATCCTCCTTTTTGGGGGTGAGAAGCCTGACCCTCCTCCCCTGCTTGCGTTGAGGCGAGAGGCTTCAACCTCTCCATGTTTGGATGTGAGAAGCCTGACCCTCCTCCTCTGCTTGCGTTGAGGAGAGAGGCTTGAACCTCCATGTTTGGATGTGAGAAGCATGACCCTCCTTCCCGGAGTTGAGAGGCTTGAACTTGAGAAGTCTGAACCTCCTCCACAGTTTGTGACTGGGTGCTTGACCGTCGCCTCCCGGGCTTTGTGGGGCGATGCGAGGCCAAGATTGTCTAGCCAAGCTTTGAGGTGACTGGTTTCACACGCCTTCCTCTTTGTTGGTGAGAAGCCTGACCCTCTTCCCCCGCTTGCTTTGAGGCGAGAGGCTTGAACCTCCTCCATGAACATACTTGAAAACGAGAGAAATCTCAATGTATCCTTCCTGGTAAAATCCTTTATAAATAAATGTTTGGAGAGGCGAAGCCTGACCCTCCTCCCCAAAGTTGAGATGAGAGGCTTGAACTTGAGAAGCCTGACCCTCCTCCCCTGCTTTTAGGCAATGTGTGTGTATCATGTCCTTTGTATTAGATTGTAAGCTCTGCCAGCAGGAACATTATTTGTCTGTATTGTACCTTTTGTATAAGCTTGTAAACTCTGCGAGCAGGAATATTAATTCTCTGTATTGTATTTGTGTATTAGATTGTAAGCTCTACGAGCAGCAACATAAATTCTCTGTATTGTACTTGTGTATTAGATTGTTTGTCTCTGTAAACTTTGTAGATTTCAGCATATCGTGCCTTTTCACCGTTTGGGGCAAGAAGTTCAGCACATCAGATATATATATATGCGCATGACCATAAGAAAATCAACCATTGGCCCTCCTGGCCTCCCCTTGATACGCTACTAATGAGGAGCAACATATCGAGTGAGAGAAGGAGCTAGAAGCAAAGTCATTAACGTGGAGAAACAATGTAACCCTGTATTGTACCCTTTGTATTCAATTACAAGCTCTTTTTCCCAGGTGATCATTTCTCTGTATTGCATGGAGTGCATCGGGCAGCGGCTCCAATGATATGCAGCTGTAAACATGAGGAGGCTAATCCAGGGAGTGAACCTATTGCCATTATTGGGGTCAGCAAGGATTTTTTCACCTTGTTTGATATTTCACAAGGTGTTTTTCGCCTTCCTCTGGATTAACCCTATTTAATTAATGCTGTCTAGTACAAAATTTACTTTTCTCTAAATTTATAAATAATTTTTTTTAAAAATTACCTTTTCCTGTTTGTCAATTATGAAAAATAAACTCTTTTGTCTTGGTTCATTTACAAGAGTGTAAGCAAAGGATTGGCCTTCCAGATGTTTTATCAACTACATGTCCCATGGGATTCAGCCATTTTAATGAGTTACTGAGGATCATGGGAGATGTAGTTCCGAAACATCTGGAGGGTATAGATCGCTGGCTTCTGCTTTAGGGGATCATTAGAAGGGTTGTCTACTGGAGATATTTCCACAGCATTTACAGAGAACATAAATTTTATGATAAGGGAATTAACCCAGTGTGCCCCACAACAAGGCCCAATGACATAAGAATTTACTTAACACCTTCACTTTTAATAATCTCTATCAAATGACTTTACAGATCTATTGGCTTCAACCTCTTATACGGTCTCGATGACTGGCTCAGACTCTCACTACCTACTGAGTAACTCACAAAGATCACGAAAATGCTGAGGCTGAAGCTTTTATATTTATTAATTATACTTTATTTATATTGAAGTGGAAATAGGCTGGAAGATGGCCGCCATTGTACACAGGCGGCCATCTTGTTCAGAATATTGGTTCACTTGTATATAACTAGGCAGGTTTGTAGCTGAAACTAGAATGAGGTATACGTAGAAAGTTAGGAATGTGTTTAGATTAGCAGAAAAGCAATTAAAGCCTTATGAAAGATCTCTGCTGTTCCTGGCACGGAGGAGAAAAGCGAGGTAGATACTCCAAGGTCGTTGGGGCCCGCAGAAAGACAAAGGAGTATAGAGATCAGGCCAGGTGCCATCTGTAACAAGTGATTGTAAGCGCAAGGGAGGAGGGCGCAGCCCGGAACAGTAAGAGCAATTAATTATGATTTACTGAAACTAACACAAAGTTTGCCAATTTACGGCCAATTAATGGAATGTCTTTGTATTAGCTAAAGGGAGGTATTAACCCACGTGGGGGGAATAAAGTGTCATTGGGAGGTGGGCTAACTGGGATGTACCTAATTACGTATTTTGGGTATAAGATCCCTTGCACGGGTGAAAGGGGGGCTCACTCTTTGCGATTCAATCCTGTGTGGGCACTTGTGTGACGACACAATAAAGTTTGCCTTTCCTGAAGAGACTCGTGTTCTGACAATCCTTACTTGTGCCGGTCCGGCGCCGTCTTGAAAGTGAATCTGTTTTTGTCCGCTACATTTTTGGGGGCATCGTGAGCCGGGATACGGGCCCTTTCCGGGCACACAGTAACGGGCTGCTGTGAACACAGTGCAGTGCTTGACTGCAGCGGGTGCGAGAATCCCGATGGTTGGGCGTCCGTTGAAGGTGAGCTGACATCTGCAGGCGCCAAGCAGGATTTCCTGTTCAGTGGACCTCGTCTCGTCCCAAACGGACCCCTGACCCGGGAACTGGGACACCACTGAGTCTGAGGAAAACAGCAAGCAGCGCCGGCGATAGGTAACGTGTCTTCTATGTTTTGTATGTCTAAAGGAGATACCGGTATCTAAGGGAAACGTCCGACTGAGATAGACGGATAAGGGGACGCGATGGCCACCGTCCCGTTGGCATATCTAGCCCGCCGCTGATAGCGCTGACATTGCTAAGGAGCCAGAGTGGCTAGCGGGTGTCTGGATTCGGGGGAATTGAATGCCAACCAAAGGGTAGTTCTGTAAGTGAGGGAGAAGGTAGCCACGTGGAGTTGCATAAGTCATTAGTCAGTGTTTGTAAATAGAGCTTCGCCACGTGGGTAAAAGGGAAAGGAGGAGGGATTTTCTGTGACTGGGCTGAGAGCCTGAGTCAGTGCTAGTGTGCACGTCGTGTAGTGAAAAGGGCTCATAGTGGAGCCAGCGGTAGCTGCAGAGATAGTGGTGCCGGGTGGGTGAGATTACCCATAAGGCAAATTGGAATTGCAGACGGGAGTATAGATATAGAACGGGGTGCACATAGTCACAAGCAGTCAAGAGTTAGAGTTCAAATTACGGGGTATAAGGAGCCACAGAGGAGCACCCTCGGCTAGTAGAAAGAGTTGAAGTGCCTATGTTCTGTTGTTCTGTTATGTGATGAAAGCATCTGATACGGTATGTGTTGTGAATGAATTGACTCGAGTGCTGTGAGTGAACGTGCGCCTACTCGCTCCGCGAGGAAGCAAATACGAGTTTTGACCCCGAACGTACGTTTCCGGCTCAGGCGACTGCAGACGGCTACTGAAGGGGGAAGCGCCTGCAGACACGGATGAATTGTTGACTGAAGTATCAGACTGTAGATTTTAACTGTTGTTGAAATAATATATCTGTATTGCAAAGAGTACTGTTTTCAAGATTAATAATGGGTAACGGGTCATCTAAGCCCAAGAAGGTGAAGGAGGTGAGACGCCCCTAGAATATATGGTGCGAAATTCGAAGCATTATATAAAACTCATGACTATGGTGTAGAATTGACAAAAGAGAAATTAAAAGTAATGTGTACAGTTGTGTGGCCGTTAGTAGTTCCAGAATGGCCAGAGCAGGGGTCAATGGACCCGGAGCTAATACAGAGAGTGTATTCCCAAGTCACTGGGCAATGCGGACATCCTGAACAGTACCCGTATATAGATATATAAAAGTACTGTGTAAAAGATTAAAAAAAAAAAAAAAAAATAGACCGGTGTTCGTAGAACAGCCGGAGGAGATTGATTCCCTGCCCCCGCCCTATCTATTATATTATGGGGCAGCTAGAGAAGATTTATGTGTCACGGTTGCGAAGGCGGGCGGCTGCTACTGCCCTGCCGGCTTCCACCACTCTAGCGGGCGGAATTGCAGAAGAAAATGAGGGGGCAGTGGGTGGAGAATGGAGGAGATAGAGAGGCTCCACCAGAAAAGATTGAGATGCCCGATGGGAGCATATATAAATTAATTAATATTTTACGGAGTGAGATGATTGCGGTGCTGTATGCTTGTGTGTGTGTGATTCGGACTGATTTTGTCCGATTGTGTTTATAATTGATCTATTAAACTGTTCAATTAAAAGTAGGAATGACTGAGAGGTAGTAAGATTGAGTTTCGTACTTGTTTTTTTGTTTTTTTATTTTTTTTTCCTCTCTTCCCTGGTGTATAGGCCCCCTCCTTTCTGACAAACTGTTTGCGAGGGGGGAGGGGGAGGGAGTCAGTTTGTTTTTCTTTGCTCTCTGATAGCTGGAAAGAATAACCCTTTGTGTATCTGTGCAGCGAATTCAAAGTAAAGAGGAATAGGAAAAAAGGATTACTATGCTTAGCTAATTTTAATGTGTGTTACAATAGAATATTTGTCTGAAGTCTGTTGAGTGCAAGATATATGTTTATATTTTGTGTTAATATTATTCCGAAAGTTTTAGTTTTGTTCAGAGCTAAAATTAAATTGAAATATATGAAACGGTTAGAAAATTAATATTAAAAGAAAAATAATTCGAGAAATAATTAAAGTAGTTTTTCTTTACTGTTTTTAAAAAAGGTATGTTTTTGTTTGATTTTTGATGGAATGGTTATTTTATTGTTATGAGATGTTTGGAGTGGTCTTATGACAATGGAATGATTTTTTTTTTTTTTTTTTTTTTCGATGTGGTATTAAGAGTCTGTTTTGGGCTACGGGAAAAGATCTCTGAGAATATTGTTTATACAATGTGTATATGTATATGCCCGAATGTCCCATCCAGCTCCTGGGGCGGGATATCCTTTGCAAATTGCAAGCCCAAATTACGTTCCTTCCCGGGGGTCACGCTCAATTAGACCTGCCGGAGGGTGGCAGCTTTGCTCGGCAGCATAACCCAGCCAGCCCGCACAACCCCCAATCTGTGAAAATCGCAGTAGTTATGCCAAGGGAGGAAGAATGGCGCACGGCACCTACTCTGTCTGCCACGCCGGATCCGCACGCACTACTCCTTGGAATTCCTGAGGTGTGGGCGGAGGAAAACCCGCCCAGATTAGTTGAATTAAAGCCCGGCGCAACACCGGTGGCTCTAAGACAATATCATATCCCACAGAAAGCCAAGCAGAATATACAAATACATTTACAGAGATTTAAAGATCACGGTATATTAAAATTCTGCGTGTCACTATGGAACACACCCCTATTGCCAGTCTTGAAAGAGGGGACACAAGAGTATCGCCCTGTCCAAGATTTACGAGCTGTCAACGAGGCCACAGTAACACTACACCCTGTGGTTCCTAATCCATACAATTTGCTGGCATTAATTCCCGGAGATACAAAATATTACACAGTGCTTGATTTAAAAGACACTTTCTTTTGCATATGCCTGGCTCCAGCAAGCCAGCCCCTTTTTGCATTTCAGTGGGAAGAGTCTACCACGGGGGCGCGCCATCAAATGACGTGGACGCGCCTCCCTCAAGGTTTCAAAAAAAAAATAAAAAAATTCGCCCACGATTTTCGGGTGCGCGCTTAGCCAAGATCTCCTCGCCTTCAACGCTCAGCCAGACAAAGTAGTGTTACTCCAATATGTTGATGATTTATTACTGGCTTCCCCCACAGAAAAAGACTGTTTATCCGCTACAAAAGCCCTGCTATATCTGCTAAGCCAAGCAGGTTACAGAGTTTCTAAAAAGAAAGCACAAATATGCAAACACAGTGTAAAATACCTGGGATTCCAGTTAACAGGTACCAACGTGCACTGGGGGCAGAAAGAAAAGAAGCAGTGTGCCGCATACCCCAACCAAAGACCAGGAGACAAGTCCGTGAGTTCCTGGGAGCTGCAGGCTTCTGCCGCCTGTGGATCCCCAACTTCGCAGATATTGCCAAACCGCTTCATCAGGCCACGAAGGGGGGGGAACAAGATCCCTTTCATTGGAAAGAAGAGCAAACAGCAGCGTTCCAGAAATTAAAGACTCTGCTGATGGAAGCTCCTGCACTGGGCCTGCCAGATCACAGCAAGCCCTTCCAGCTGTTCGTGCATTAACATAATCAAACAGCAACAGGAGTATTGGTCCAGACCTTTGGCTCATGGCTGAGGCCTGTGGCCTACCTCTCCAAGCAACTCGACCCTGTGGCCTGCGGCCTACCCCCATGCCTGAAAGCAGTGGCTGCCACCGCAATGCTGATAGCAGAAGCAGACAAGCTGACCCTTGGACAAGTTCTTCATGTCAAGGTGCCCCACGCTGTCAAGGCTCTGCTGGATGTGAAAGGAGGTTACTGGTTCAGTAGCAGGCCGATTTGAAAGACGTACCCCTAGACAAATACGATCTACAGCTATTCACTGATGGAAGCAGCTACATGGATGATGGGAAGAAAGTCTCCGGCTATGCAGTAGTCTCAACAGAAGAAGTCATCGAAGCAAAGCCATTGCCAGGCCATACATCTGCACAATTGGCCGAAATAACAGCTTTAACCAGAGCCCTTGAAATCTCTGAAGGCAAAAGAGTAAATATCTACACAGATTCCAAGTACCTTTATGACAGTCCATGCACATGGTGCACTCTACAAAGAGAGAGGCCTACTTACGTCTTCAGGACAACAAATCAAATGTGCAGCTGAAATCGCGGCCCTCCTGGAAGCAGTATGGAAACCAAGTGCTGTCAGCATCATGCACTGCCGTGGCCACCAAAAAGGCCATGATGAAATTCCAAAAGGTAACAGACGCGCGGACCAGGCCGCAAAAGCAGCTGCAAAACCGCCACCGCCAACAGAAGATCAAGCTAAAGTACTGATCTGCAAGCAAAAACCTCAACCTTATATGCCAAATTACGAGTTCTATATGAATTTGAAAAAGTTTGAACCCCACGGCGAGTTCATTGAAAAAATACTGCACAAATGGCAAGATGATTATGAACTGTTGGAACTCAATCATGATTACATCCAATGGCTTTTCTCAACTCGGACACAAGGCCGAAATTTCTACTCTACTCCCCTAAATCCGCAAGAGACACGCCTAATGGTTAACACCTCAGAAGTTCAGCAAAGACTGCGCAGGGCCTACAAGATGATGCTGAAATTCTTCGGCGTAAAAATAGTGGGGGAGGAGGAAGACAAAGAAACAACTGAAGTTGAACGAGCAGAAAATTTCGCGTCACGTTTTGAAAATTTGACAACCAATCTTCGCAATAATCTACGAATCACACGAATACTGCACAGTCTGGGAGAATTGGGAGCAGAAGAATATCAAGTCCCACTGGTGAGGTTCTTCCTCAAGGAGATCCTTATCAAGAACAGACTGCCAAGAATGAAGAAAAGTGCAATGAACTTTTTCATACCAGCAGTAAGAGATTCACAAGACAGACAAGATTTGTTATTTTGAGAACAGGCCCATCGGGCTATCCCCAATGGCATCATTACAAATAGACTTTACAGTGCTGCCACCCTGCAGAGGATACAAATATTTACTAGTGATGGTGTGCACTTTGACAGGATGGGTAGAAGCCTTCCCAACGAGAACTGAAAAAAACGACAGAAGTGGTAAAGAGCCTGATGAAAGAAATAATACCACGTTACGGACTTCCACTCGAGATAGGGTCGGACAATGGCCCTGCATTTATCCAGAAACTGTTTTGCAACAACTTGCCCGGCTACTGGGCATCACCTGGAAGCTACATACCGCCTACAGGCCCCAAAGTTCGGGAAAAGTTGAAAGAATGAACCGTACCCTAAAGACTTTGATGTCCAAACTGTGCCAAGAGACGTCATTGAGCTGGTTGGACTTGCTGCCGATAGTCCTTTTGCACATTAGGTGCAGACCAACCCCCCAATTGAAGCTAAGTCCGTACGAATTTATGTTTGGACGGCCAACCCCTCTGATTAATGGACTAAGGGGGGACCTTCGGGCATTGGGAGAAACTAAACTAAATGATCAGGTAGTAATGCTGGGTAAATCAATGCAGAAATTAAATACTTGGGTGGGGGATAATATACCGCATTTTCTGTATCCTTCACTGCATAAGTATTGTCCGGGTGACTCCGTATGGGTAAAAGAGTGAAAAAATGATCCACTAGGTCCAAAATGGAGAGGTCCTTATCTTGTCCTGTTATCAACCCCCACAGCAGTAAAGGTTGCCGAGGTGGTCCCGTGGATACATCACTCCAGAGTGAAAGCAGCTGCAGCCAGTCCTGAACCAGCATGGAAGGTCGTTACCAACGAGACCAACCCGCTGAGGCTGAAGCTGACAAAGACCACAGCCATGAGCACCTAAATGATCCTAACCCAGATAATACAGAGGATCAACAAGTGGGTGTTTTGATGGGCACACAGGTCCTGACCACCCGTCAATGGGGGATACCCACAGGGTGCTTTTTAGGGGCCCGGCCCCCACCCTCGATTATCCAGAAATGTCTTTACTTTTGAAATTCCGGTGGGGAGGGATTGGGTTTATGTGACTGTGAAAAGAATTGCCCAAGGAATTCTGACATTCGGGGCATTTGTGGTGCTGATTTTATATCTTGCTAATCTTGATTTATGGACTCTCACGTGGAGCATGCCCAATTGTACAGGCAACGTGGGGAAAGTGGATATTTCCCATATCTGGAATGGTACGCACCCGGTGATGGAGAACCGTACCATGTGGAGACAAAAAGGAGAAGTATCATCCGAGATATTGCCAAGAGGACATTTACTTGTGCAATTTAAATATGACTATGCTAAGAAATCTGGGCAGAAAGCATGTTGGGTGTGTAGTAGACTGCACCCAGAGACAATTCATATACCATTTGCCTCTGTTCCAATGAATTTGAGTATGTTTGTATCAGGGAATGTCACAATACATGCTGTCGATGCACCAAGGGAAAGACAGAATCATTCAGTCCGGGTACCCATAATAGGACCAGTGTATCCACCAGAATGGTGTTTTCAACTAGGACCAGATAAAGAAACAAATAACGAGGGTGGGTTATGTAACTCAAGTCAGTTCAACTGGACATCATACATTTACATATTCAAAACAGGACAAAAGGCGAATTATTTTATACATACGATGCAGGCAACTCACTAGAGACCAAGAGGCGGTGATTAGGAATGTGACCAATGGGAGGCAGGGTGCAGTGGATATGATGAGACGGCTGAGACAACTTGCGATAGAGATATCAAAGGGAACACTACATTCATCACCATTTATAGTGAAAGGAGGGTACCAGGTGTGCTGTGAAAGGGTGTGTTACACATGGGTACCACCAAACAATAACGGGAATGTGTTATTTGGCTAAGATGGTCCCAATCCAGAGACTAAGGGGAGAAGACACAGAACTACACCCCTAGGTACCCCACTGGTGTTTGAAAGACCAAAGAGAGAGTTGTTCGCGAAGATGGATCGAATATGGACATGGTTGCCAGCATGGACTGGATGGGGAGGAGAGATGATGAGGAGATTGAATAGCTATGTCAATCTGATGGATGAGATTCTGAATAGAACCAGTATGGATATCCAGCTGCTGAATCTGGAAATGCGTGAGTTACGAAAGGTGCAGATGATATATGATATGGCGCTTGAGCAGATCAGTGCGGCCTTGAATGGATTGTGTGAAATGACAATGCACTATGAATGTTGCACCTTCATCAGAAACACTACACATGAAGTCCCAGATTATTACCAGGTAATTCAAGATCACCAAGAGAAGGTAGCACAGTTGCAGGGTATAGCCAGGAGGATTGCTGCCGAAGGCTGGAATCCGCTCCGTGGGTTTGGAGCAATGGGAGAATGGTTTGGTTCCATCTTGAGATTTATCTCACAGATTGGATCCATGATACTTATGATAGTGGTGATCTTGATCATAGGGATACTGATATACCGCATAGGGCTATGTTTATGGCCACTGTGCAAGACAGCACTGACACCTACACAAGCACAGAAGATACCACTGATAATTCCACAGGGTATGTTCCCAGTGAAAGAAACCCCCCCCCCAGTACAAGGAGTTTCAGAATAGTGGAGTGTAATGGCTACAAGTGCCAGGAAAAGATCCTGACACTTGAGCCAAGGGGGGAATGAAGTGGAAATAGGCTGGAAGATGGCCGCCATTGTACACAGGCGGCCATCTTGTTCAGAATATTGGTTCACTTGTATATAACTAGGCAGGTTTGTAGCTGAAACTAGAATGAGGTATACGTAGAAAGTTAGGAATGTGTTTAGATTAGCAGAAAAGCAATTAAAGCCTTATGAAAGATCTCTGCTGTTCCTGGCACGGAGGAGAAAAGCGAGGTAGATACTCCAAGGTCGTTGGGGCCCGCAGAAAGACAAAGGAGTATAGAGATCAGGCCAGGTGCCATCTGTAACAAGTGATTGTAAGCGCAAGGGAGGAGGGCGCAGCCCGAAACAGTAAGAGCAATTAATTATGATTTACTGAAACTAACACAAAGTTTGCCAATTTACGGCCAATTAATGGAATGTCTTTGTATTAGCTAAAGGGAGGTATTAACCCACGTGGGGTGGAATAAGTGTCATTGGGAGGTGGGCTAACTGGGATGTACCTAATTACGTATTTTTGGGTATAAGATCCCTTGCACGGGTGAAAGGGGGGGCTCACTCTTTGCGATTCAATCCTGTGTGGGCACTTGTGTGACGACACAATAAAGTTTGCCTTTCCTGAAGAGACTCGTGTTCTGACAATCCTTACTTGTGCCCGGTCCGGCGCCGTCTTGAAAGTGAATCTGTTTTTGTCCGGCTACAATATATCACCAGCATATTCCGCAGCGTTGAACAATGGGCACAATATAGACATGGTTACAATACACTGAGACTGAACAACATTTGATAAACCAGTACAGGAGGAGATGAGGCCCTATTCCCGTGGGAACTCACAATCTAGACGGGTTGGGGGTGGAAACAGGAGGAGAGGACTGCTTGGTGAGAGTGATGGACTGGTTGCGGCAGTGAGGTGTATCAGTGAGTCAGGTGGTAGGCTTCCCTAAATAGGAATGTCTTAAGGGAGCGTTTGAAGGAAGGGAAACTAGGGGAAAGTCTGACCATGCGAGGGAGAGTGTTCCAGATGATGGGGGCTGCGCGTGAGAAATCCTGCAGTCTATCATGGGAAGAGGTGATGCGGGGAGAAGCTAGGCGCAGGTCACTGTTTGACCTTAGGGAGCGGGCTGGGGTGTATTTGGTGATTAGTGAGGACAGGTAGTGGGGCGCTGAGTTAGTGAGGGTTTTGTAGGTAAGGATAAGGATTTTGAACTTAATTCTGCAGTGGATGGGGAGCCAGTGAAGGGACTCGCAGAGGGGAGCGGCAGAGACAGAGCGGCGGGTGAGGTGGAGGCGAGCCTGCAAGCATCTCCTATCACTCCCAGGCATACCTGTATATATCAGTGATGCAGTCACTCAGAGATCATACAGAATGTTATCTGTTAAGGTATCTGCAGCACGACGGGGTGGGGGGGAATGGGGCACACATTAAGGCTAGCGGAGCGAGCAGGATCTAATTTAGTGGTGTAAATAATCTTATGTTATGGGCTGCAGGACGCTGGCTGTAGGGGGGCACATTAGGGCTATGGAGGCAGGATGTGGGCAGAACGTGGGAGGTGCAAGCTAGCAAAGGAAGTAGGAGGTCCTATGTGGCAGAGTATGAGGGGGCGGGGTTACGGAAATTGCCGAACAGGTTTTCATGGGCAACCTGTTTTGATACAACACCGGTTACATTTGGGGCCAGATCGGCTCGCTTTGAATAACCCTGTTAGTTTGGGGAAACATGGAGGAGCACACAGTGAATTCAGTGTGTAGGGATGCACGGTGCAGCACAGTGTGCCATACGTAATACCACAGATCCTGCTTTAGTAATCCAGCACAGGTTTCACTGCAGTTTCTGTTGAACGGTCCAGGGTGTTTTTTTATGGAGGAGGCATTTGTCTTTGTGTGGGGGTTGTTGTCAGGAGGTGTTGTTGTGCAGGAGGTATTTCAATGTGGGGGGGGGGGGCAGCATTAGGGAGTGGTGGCAGGCGGTGTACTTGTGCAAGAGGGTGGCAGGGGCGGGGTATGATGCAGGAAGGGGGAGGGATATTGGACAGGATGCAGCCAGGGGGCTGGGATACCGGGCAAGATGCAAGCAGGAGGCGGGGATACCGCGCAGAAGATTGGCAGGAGGTCCTAAGTAAAAGACAGGCAGTGGGCGGGGATACCGGGCAGTAGGCAGACAGGAGGCGGGGATATTCGACAATATGCTGACAAGGGGCGGGGCTCATGTTTGTCGATCACAGGGGAACACATCCTAAGGAGACACAGTTGGCACCGAACTGGCCCTCTGATTGGTATAGCGAGTTGTCAGTGAAACAAAAGGTTCCCGCCCCCCCGAGCTAGCAGGCACAGAGCCCGGATTCAGGGGCACCGGACAGCGCGCGTCACCCGGCAGGATGGACATGAAGAACAGGATCCACCTGGAGCTGCGGAACCGGACGCCGGCCGATGTAAGCGCCCCGATCCGGGTTGGTGGGGGGTGGCCGACGAGGGCACAGTGGTGACAATTGCCCGGCTGTGTATAGCGGGCAGCGAGATGCCAGCCTGTGTGGCAGATACTCTGACGGCACTCACCGGGATCTCACCCAGAAGACCCTGACATGAAGGGCCGTGCCCCTCCTGTGCCAGCTGGGGCTGCCATGTCTGATCTGTGCACAAACTGGCAGCCCATTAAGAGTGGTGCCCAGCTCGCGGTGCATAGGGTTGTTTACACACGGGTGGAGGGATGGGGGTGTAAAGCCTCCAGGGTCTGTGCTTGTTCTGCATTGCGCGTGGGGAAGGCAGCACTATTCCTGCGCTGCTCGTCTTTGTTTGGGTTCGGGTGCTGCAGCCCCTTCGTGCCCTCCTGCGGGTCATGCCGTGCGGGCGCCCGGTGCCCCGGCTGTGTGTGAGGGCACGGATCCTGGTGGGGATCCCCGGGCACTGCCAGGCTGGGGTAAGGCGGGACCTTCATATCGGGAAGAAGCCGGTATGCCGCGGGGCTGGCAGTGCCCAATCCGATGTGCGCCCACGCCTCTGCCCACCATCTCCGGGCGTGTGTGAGGAGCTTAGCTGGCACCATGGCGCCCCCTGCCCGGGCACCTGTCGCACGAGCTGTTATAATGGCGGATCTCTGGAGTCACATGACGGCAGCTCGGCGGAGCCATTTTATTTCTCTCAGGCAGCAAAGGACACAGAGAGGCTCACAGCGGCCTGATCACACAGAGCAGCACCGAGAGGGGAGGGAGGGGGGACTTATCACTCAGAGTGTGCTGCACAGATACAGCCTGGCACGGCGCACAACCCTGATATCCAGCCTGGCAGTTCCACACTGATATTCAGCCTGGCAAAGGTGCCTGCGACCCGGAGACCAGGCCTGGCACACAGTGCGCGCCTGCGACCCGGAGACCAAGCCTGGCACACAGTGCGCCCCTGCGACCCGGAGATCAAGCCTTGCAAACAGTGGTCCCTGCAACCCAGATTTCAGCCTAGCACCCGCCCACCCACAACCTCAATACCAGCCTGGCACACGATGAGCCCCCAGGACCCCTATATGCAGCCTGGCATTTTGCGCACTACTGCAATATGCAGCGTGGCACACGGTGCACATGCGATCCTGATATACAGCCTGGCAAAAGGTGCACATTACCCCAATATACAGCCTCTCACACGGTGCACACCTCCAAACCCCAATATACAGCCTCTCACACCGTGCACATTACCCCAATATACAGCCTCTCACACAGTGCACATTACCCCAATATACAGCCTCTCACACTGTGCACATTACCTCAATATACAGCCTCTCACACGGTGCACATTACCCCAATATACAGCCTCTCACACGGTGCACATTACCCCAATATACAGCCTCTCACACTGTGCACATTACCTCAATATACAGCCTCTCACACTGTGCACATTACCTCAATATACAGCCTCTCACACAGTGCACATTACCCCAATATACAGCCTCTCACACAGTGCACATTACCCCAATATACAGCCTCTCACACGGTGCACATTACCCCAATATACAGCCTCTCACACGGTGCACATTACCCCAATATACAGCCTCTCACACGGTGCACATTACCCCAATATACAGCCTCTCACACGGTGCACATTACCCCAATATACAGCCTCTCACACTGTGCACACCTCCAAACCCCAATATACAGCCTGGCACACGGTGCACACTACAGCCAAATATACAGCCTGACATACTGTGCATGCACACAACCCAGTTATACAGCCTGGCAGTGGTGTGCGTGAGGGCCAGATATAAAGCCTGGCACACTGTGCACCACAGCCAGAAATATTCCAACGTTGTAATGCAGCCTTAATACACATCCAGTAATCAAACCTACAGTGTTATTGCAGGGCGTGGCACAGTAACATGTCTGGATTTGTTTATACAGACCCATGGGACATGCTAACCCCTTTACTCAGTATCAGGATACCACAGGCCAGTATAGAGGCTGACACAGCAATGTACCTCCACATGGGAATACAGCCTCATTAAAAGCATATAAACACCGGCCTGGTCGCTACCTGTAACCAGATGCACGTTCAGTTGCTCAGCCGCTGCAAGTGCTAAATTAGCAACTTGGCACTGAACGCTGTGCTGCAGCTCAGCACTGCTAATGTAGTGGAAATAGGCTGGAAGATGGCCGCCATTATAAGCCAGGCGACCATCTTGTTCAGAATATTGGTTCGTTTGAAAATAACTAGGCAAGTTTGTAGCTGAAACTAGAATGAGGTATACGTAGAAATTTAGGAATGTGTTTAGATTAGCAGAAAAAGCAATTAAAGCCCTATGAAAGATCTCTGCTGTTTCCGGCACGGAGGAGAAAACGAAGTAGATACTCCAAGGTCGTTGGGGCCCGCAGAAATACAAAAGAGTATAGAGATCAGACCAGGTGCCATCTGTAACAAGTAATTGTAGGCTCTAGGGAGGGGGGCGCAGCCCGGAACAGTGAGAGCAACTAATTATGATTCACTGAAACTAACACAAAGTTTGCCAATTTACAGCCTATTTAATGGAATGTCTTTGTATTAGCCAAAGGGAGGTATTAACCCACGTGGGGTGGGAGAGTGTCATCGGGAGGTGGGCTAATTGGGATGTACCTAATTATGTATTTGGGGTATAAGATTGGATGTCACGGGGGACTCGGGGCTCATTCTTTGCGATTGAATCCTGTTTGAGCATCTGTTGTGATATCACAATAAAGTTTGCCTTTCCTGAAGAGACTCGTGTTCAGACAATCCTTGCTCGTGTCCGGTCCGGCCTCGTCTTGAGTGAACCCGTCTGATTCCGGTTACACTAACTTAGCACTTGCAGCCAAGTCGAGAGGTGCTGCAGGGTTGGCTGAGTGTGACGTAGGAAAGATGGCCGCCTCCACGCAGCAAATAATACAATAAGGAAATGTTCCGTTTGAAGTTTTGGTGGATCAAAACACCAAATATTTATTGGAACATGGTAAACATTAACACTAAGGCTGGGGTCAGACCAGCGCACTTTTAACGTGCGTTCTGGCGCACATAATTACGGCCGCACTAGCAGCAGATGACGGGCAATGACGGCCAATATACGATGTACGGCTGCACAAAAGTCCGGCCGTGCAATGCAAGTGGAATTTGAACGCATTTTTCTGAGAACGCTGAACCGCTAGTACTGACATACTGAGTGCGCAGCTGCGGCATAGCGGCGTGATTAGGAGATGTCAGACGCTGCTAATGTCCAGCCTACATAACGTCCAGACGCAAAAAGTTTTATTGACGATCCGTACAAAATCATGACCGACAATGCGCGTCGTCTGACCGTTTTTGCGCATTCCGTGAAAAAATACGTCAATGCGTTCGGACGCACTTTTTCACGTTCGCGGGGAAAAATGCTTTCGTCTGACCCTAGCCTTAAGTGGTAATAAAATGGACAAAAGTGGATTTTGCAGAAGCCGCACCTTTCATTAAGCAATCCTCTGCCCTTTCGCTTCCATCTTCACAGCCAAAGTGTTCAGTGAGACGGCTGCAGCAAACTGATCTCCTGCACTGAAGCAATTTAGCAGCTGCTGAGGAACTGAACACGCCTCTGACAGCGTGGTTATGTGTAGCAGGGACACATCTGCCGCTGGTCTCCCCCAAGAAATGGTGATAAGAGTGTATTATTATATTCCAAGTGCAGAACGTGTCACTGAGCCGAGGCTGATTGCCAAGTGAACGCAACAGAGGTCATTCTGGTCACTGTCCAAAAGAAGATGTATTGAGGAAAAAAGTCACATTTATTATTTATTTCCATAAAAGAAGCACTTATTATAATCCCTTATAGCATGAGTTGTGCGTGTAGGTGCTTCTGATTCACAGGGAAGCTTCCAAAGGCTACACTTAATATTTTATGAGGCTTTGAGTCCGAGGAAAGAGGATTTTTTTTCTTTCTGTCACGTGCCATGGCCTGGACTCCCTGCTAGTATTGTCGTGCGCTCCTGCCTTTCTCCTTGTGTTGTCATTTGCACATGGTAGTCATGTGCCATGTGACCCACTTTTGCGTGGCTCATTAAGGCGGCCGCCATGGAGAGCTGCAGGGATTTAGGATTTGCTGTTCTGGCTGATTAGTGCTGGAGCTGGTGACTCAAGATTATTTCGAGCATCTCTTGCCTGCGCATGTTAAAGTCTGTCTGGTTATTCACATGAACAGAGACTTGTGAGGGATTGACCAGGATAATATTGGGGCCCTATTTTGACAGCGCCGCTGCGATTAACGTGTGAGCCACTACGTTTAAAGGAATCACTGGGTAAAGGAAAACTCAAATATAAAATTAGCATAACGCCCCCGATTATGACCTTAACCCTTTTGCAGCTGTGCCATTTTTCAGCTATTGACAGATAGATGGCTGAAATTAGTGGTTTACTATCTATCCACACCCATTATACTTTTTTTTTTTTTTTTCACTCTATATAGGCCAAAAAACGTGAAATCTTTGGGTCATTTTGATTGTGTGCATCCTAAAAAGGAGCATAGGTGTCCTTGTTCACTAACAGGGTTATTCAGAGACATTTTGGTGCTCTCCCGTTCGCTGCACTTCGGCGAGTTCAATTCGCTGACCCTGTGGTAAATTCAGCATTCACCACAGGGTCCCGAAGTGCAGCGAATTGACCCGCGGAATCGAGCTGAAAAACTGACGAATGTATCCAACGATCTGCCAAACAGACTGCCAAAATGATCTGGAAAAAGCCGTCAAGTTGCCGAATGGGTAAAAAAAAGACAAAAAAAACACTGCAACTTTTAAATGGGGTTTTTATTTTAAAAAAAATACTGCATGAAAATGCCTGGAAATAATATATATGTAAGGTTCTATGAATAATAATAAAAAGGTCTGTTTACCGGGTGAAAAAAAAAAAAAACACCAATTTAAAAAAAAAATGTAAATCTTTTTTCAACTAGATGATATATAAATAAAGAGACCTTTTACTGAAAAGGAAAAGAATAACCGGTTGAATAAATTATTGAGAAACAGTTTTTTTTTTTTTTTTGCATTGAAACCTATGGGATTTGCATGATTAATCCTGTCGAACAAAAACACTGGAAATCAGAGCATTTCAGACATTTCGGTGCTGTTCGTTCTTCTCTGAGTAGATTAACCATTACATCTTTATGTGGAATTTCACTGCCGCTGAAGATCACTGTTTATTTGCCAAACTTCCAGTTTTTTGAATAGCCGTCTGGCCACGAAATTGCCCCTTATGTGGAAATTCACCGTTCGGTGAAATTTCGTGGTCAATTCGGTGCTCTTTGAATAATCCCTAAATATTTTATACAAACCGTTTATGATTCCACAATTGGCACCACTTCATCGGCAGAGGATAAAAAATAAAGGATTCTATACCCATTTTTGTTTGGGGGGGATATATGTTTTGAATCTAAAATGTTGTTATATTTTAGCCATTATTACCATCTCACGCTTTATACATAAAAAGAGCCGGGATAAAAAGAAAATAATGTATGTGTATATATATTAATTACACATTGAGTGCATTTTATTTCCCAGAGAGGCGACCTATACCATTTTGCTTTTGTATGGACACACATATGTCTGTCAAAACTCAAGCGTTATAAATATTAACGAAAAATAATACACACAAAACTGCATACACCACCTCACCCTAGATTGAAATTGCCACAATATTATCTATTTATACACTCCCTCAGTTCTGCGATTTATTTATCCCATATAAAAAGTCATATCTGAAATCGAACACAATCACTAATGAATTTAATTTGGCGGCTACTGACAAATGTTCAATATCACCCTGATTGTCACTTGACATGTGAGATATTTCGACCCTTGATATTACCCATATTAACATTTTATAATTTTGCAAGTTGTCATTGTTATGACTGACACAAGGGACATTAGTTAAAAGAGCAAGAAAATTGCTTTCAAATGAGGGTCTCGTGCCTCCTCTGTTTATTATGGGGGGCCGCAGAGGGGATAACTACCCATCTGATTTTGAGTTATACGCACGTGGTGCTATTAGAATGTCACGGATTGCTTGACAGTCACCACAGAGTGTGAACCCCTCATTAGAAAGAAGCGGTTCTTTCCAAAATGGGTCCCAAAATAATCCTGAGTGCTCCGTGAGGGGGATAGGATTGCCAAAAGTCATCAACCCTCTTAAAATAAAACCATTCCAAGGTTTTACTATTACTATGGCAATTGGCTGCAAATTAGAGAGTGATGTGACCCCTCATATAAAAGCTGAAATCTCCTCTTTCAAAGGAGGCATCTCCCTCCCCTCTAAATACAGCACAATGTGAGCTATAACCTATAGAATTGAACACCCCAGCAAAATAAACTGTTCTCTGCCATCCATAGGGGGCAGGTATTCACCTTTTTTATGGTGATCATCTTCTTAGGGCGGCAAATGATCCTTTATTTTATAGTGAACTTTCTGTACTTTTCATTTCTCAGTGTGTTGTCTCAGTAAGTAATTCTGTGGGGAAGACCGGGATGAGTTTCTGCCCCGCTAAGCACCAGATAAACCGTTAATTAACTCTTCCTGCAGGCTTATGTTCAATTCTATAAAATCTACTGCTTTTCATATTAACAGGTGGCATATCATTAGAAAGAGCAGACTCTCACTTTTCCATAAAGGGTTCACTTTTTAATGGCAGTCTTGTAGAATGGAAAATATTCACATTTAAATGTGAACACAGGAACAAATGTAATTGGCTTTGTTTCTTCAAAGGCTACTGGGAGACCATGATTAAAAGTTAAATAAATGACTTGTGGGGCACCTCTTTAGCAGTCAAGTTAAATAATTGTCAAATGCTGATGAAAGCATCTGTTCAACTATTCTTTTTATTTATTTTTGTAGTTTAGCTGATCATACTCACCTTTTCTCCTTCAGCGCTCACTGATCATCCCCTTTGGCTCAGGGTTTCCTAAACGTAGAGGTCTCTGCAGCTTTTTTGTCGAATTTGCATACCTACGCAAATTGCGTTGTGTAGGGTTTGAAAAATTGCACATCGCTCAGAACTTGTACTCTGTATGAAGTACAGTACTGCCTGTGTAGAACAATGGATCAGAGCTGCATGCACAGAACCCATCCACTGGTTGCTTCTCTTAGGATGCTCGATATTGGGGGTAGTCTAAGGCCTGGTTCACACCTGGGCGTTTTACAGCGCGTTCCTACACGCTGTAAAACGCTCAAACACTGAAATCCCATTATTTCCTATGGACATGGTTCCCACCTGGGCGTATTACAGTGCGTAGGAATGCGCTGTAAAGCGCCCTACGCCCAAAGAAGTACAGGAGTTTATTACAGCGCGTTTGCGTCCATAGACTTCAACGTGAATGCGCTGAAATGGGCGTTTGCGCATTTTCGGCATCAAAACCACGTATGAATGCACGTTCCGCACATGGCAGCGGGCACAAAAGGCACTGAAGTCTTTTTCATTGACTACAGAGGCGTCCAATCAAAAAAACGCATGTACGACGCGTGTTTTTAATTGTCAAAAATGCGAGAAAATGCCAGGGAATACGCTCATAAAATGCCCGACAAAAACGCCTGTAAAACGCACATGTGAGATATGCTCCGGTGTGAACCCAGTTGAAGAGAGGGTGATATCGGCATGCAGACTGTGCTGAACTCAGTGCTTAGGACAGTGTCAAACCTCCGTTATGGAGGGGCAAATATGTAAAATTGATAGAACAGGTGTAATCCCGCACCATCCCAGGGCACCGTAGGGTGGTCCTCTAGTCTAGGGCAATTTGATCAGTCTCTTTAACAGGTTATATTTTTATTGGAGTATCAGCCGCAAAGAAAGCACAATTCAAAACAAAATCCTTGCTAACCTGAGCACTAACTAACTCCCTGATCATCCCTCTCTATACCAGGGACTTTAGATAACAACATTTAAACCAACCTTTGGTTTAACATCCTGCAGACTCTCGCACCTCAGGGGTAGCACCATCCTGTCTGTGTCTCTCAAGCTCTCTGTGTCTCAATTATTTCCTCTCTCAAGCAGGAGCCAAACAAACAAAACATTCCCTCCTGGGGGTTAATGCCTTCACCTTTTAAAACAAAAATACAGGGGGAATACACAGACCGATACATGTCAATCATGCATATGTGTAAACCAGAAGAAAAGCAGAAAGAAAAAGGGTTATTCAAAGAGAGCCAAATTGGCCACCGGATTGCATCGAATGTAAATTTCACTGTACAGTGCAATTTTGTGGCGATTTGGCTATTCAAAAAGCATTCGCCACATTTGGGCGAATTGCCAGCGAAATACAGTGCAATTCAGCAGCAGTGGAATCCCCATAGAGAAGTACAGGTTAATCTATTCAGAGAACACCTGAACAACAGGAAAAAATTGGCAAAATGCCCAGACTTTCATTGGCTTCCTGCAACAGGTTTAAACAGGCAAATCCCATGGGTTTCAATACAAAAACAATTTCCGTTTGTTTTTTTTTTTATAAATTTTTTATTCAACCGTTTATTCTTCTCATTTGCAGTAAAGTCTTTTTATTTTTTTTAGAAATTTTTTTATGTATTTTTCTTTCGGCAAAAGTTTTTATTCTAATTTATTTGTTTAAATGGCAGGTTTTTTTATTTTGTAACAGACCTTTTTATTGTTATTCGTAGGATTTTAAATATTGTATCCATGCATTATTTCTGTTTTAAAATGCCGTTTAAGGCTAGGGTCAGACTAAACGCATTTTTCGCAGCGACCGTCAAAAAGTGTGTCCGAACGCATTGCCGTATTTTTTTCACGGAATGCGAGAAAACGGTCATACGATGCGTGATTTTTTACGGATCCAAACCAGGAAACTTTGGGTTTCTGGACGTTATGTTGGCCGGACATGAGCAGGGTCTGACGTCTCCAAATCACGCACACACGCCGCTAGCGGACGCAGCGCACTCTGTACATCCGTACTAGCGGTTCTGCGTTCTTGAAAAAATGCGTTAATTTTCCACTTGCGTTGCGCGGCCGGACTTTCGTGCGGCCGTACTTCGTATATTGCCATCATTATGCGTCATTTGCTGCTAGTGCGGCCGTGATTAAGTGCGCCTAAACGCACGTTAAAAGTGCGCTAGTCTGACCCCAGCCTAAAAATTGCAGGGGTCTTTTTTTTTTTTTTTATCCCTGTTCGGCAGCTGGTCGGCTTTTTCGGCGGTCTGTTCGACAGGACAACAGTTTGAGGATGTGGTTTCTCGGTGGTGTTTAGCAGTTTATCGGATGCGTACGGTGGATCGATTCGTGCACCCTGCAGTGAATGCTGAATTCACCGCAGGGTCGGCGAATTGAACTCACCGAATGAAAGATTTCTTTGAATAATCCTTTAAGGCTTTCACATCGATGTCTAGGTCCAGGGCCCCATCATAAGCAGACAGTAAACATGGGATAATAATTGACTACTTTGATTTTAAATCTTTATTGTACATTTTTATATTACGTACTTTGTCAATTATGAGTTTCAGTTTTGTGAATAGATCTCTGTGCATGTACATTGGGCACATTACACTAACTTTCATTACTGTGGAGCTCCGTGATACAGTACTATGTGGTATGCATGTGTAGGTTTTATTGGTGTGGAGCTCTGTGATGCACTCATACACACTGCACATTATTGTATCACCGAGCTCCACACCAATAAAACCCATACTATTATGTGCTGGGTAAGCGTGTGAGTTTTATTGCTGTGGAACTCTGAGGTAATCTTACACACACCACACATTACCGTGAGGTTATGTCTGGCTGTATAGGGCTTGTAGTGCAGGTCCCATGAAGTCCTACCTTTCTCTCATTTATATTCCATGTGATTTGGTGAGTTTTAAGAATTTGCTATAACAAAAATGCAAATTTCTAAATGTGTAAATGTTCAGCCTGTAAATGTGAGATCTTCCTTCCTCAGTAGTTATGGGCACAGCGCCTGGAGGGTCCTTTTACATATTCAAAAAGTGTGTATATATGTAATATACACTGCTCAAAAAAATAAAGGGAACACAAAAATAAGACCTCCTAGATCTGAATGAATGAAATATTCTTATTAAATACTGTGGTCATTACGTAGTTGAATGTGCTGACAACAAAATCACACAAACATTATCAATGGAAATCAAATTGAGCAACCCATGGGAGGTCTGGATTTGGAGTTACACTCAAAATAACAACACTACAGGCTGATCCAACTTTGATGTAATGTCCTTCAAACAAGTCAAAATGAGGCTCAGTGTGTGTGGCCTCCACGTGCCTGTATGACCTCCCTACAACGCCTGGGCATGCTCCTGATGAGGTGGCGGATGGTCTCCTGAGGGATCTCCTCCCACACCTGGACTAAAACATCCCCCTACTCCTGGACAGTCTGTGTGCAACGTGGCGTTGGTGGATGGAGCGAGACATGATGTCCCAGATGTGCTCAATTGGATTCAGGTCTGGGGAACGGGCAGGCCAGTCCATAGCATCAATGCCTTCGTCTTGCAGGAACTGCTGACACACTCCAGCCACATGAGGTCTAGCATGATCTTGCATTAGGAGGAACCCAGGGCCAACCGCACCAGCATATTGTCTCACAAGGGGTCTGAGGATCTCATCTCGGTACCTATTGGCAGTCAGGCTACCTCTGGCGAGCACATGGAGGGCTGTGCGGCCCCCTAAAGAAATGACACCCCACACCATTACTGACCCACTGCCAAACCGGTCATGCTGGAGGATGTTGCAGGCAGTAGAACGTTCTCCACGGCTTCTCCAGACCCTGCCATGTCTGTCACATGTGCTCAGTGTGAACCTGCTTTCATCTGTGAAGAGCACAGGGCGCCAGTGGCGAAGCTGTCAATCTTGGTGTTCTCTGCAAAATGCCAAACGTCCTGCACGGTGTTGGGCTGTAAGCACAACCCCCACCTGTGGACGTCGGGCCCTCATACCACTTTCATGGAGTCTGTTTCTGACCGTTTGAGCAGCCACATGCACATTTGTGGCCCGCTGGAGGTCATTTTGCAGAACTCTGGCAGTGCTCCTCCTGTCCCTCCTTGCACAAAGGCAGAGGTAGCGGTCCTACTGCTGGGTTGTTGCCCTCCTACGGCCTCATCCACGTCTCCTGATGTACTGGCCTGTCTCCTGGTAGCGCCTCCATGCTCTGGACACTACGCTGACAGACACAGCCAACCTTCTTGCCACAGCTCGCATTGACGTGCCATCATGGATGAGCTGTACTACCTGAGCCACTTGCGTGGGTTGTAGACTCCGTCTCATGCTACCACTAGAGTGTCAGCACCTCCAGCATTCAAAGTGACTAAACCATCAGCCAGAAAGCATAGGAACTGAGACGTTGTCTGGTCACCACCTGCAGAACCACTCCTTTTATTGGGGATGTCTTGCTACCTGCCTATGCTTCCCTCCTTTTGTCTATTCCATTTGCACAACAGCAGGTGGACTGAACTGTCAATCAGTGTTGCTACCTAAGTGGACAGTTTGATTTCACAGACGTGTGATTGACTTGGAGTTA
Source organism: Leptobrachium leishanense (assembly GCA_009667805.1). Lineage (NCBI taxonomy): Eukaryota > Metazoa > Chordata > Amphibia > Anura > Megophryidae > Leptobrachium > Leptobrachium leishanense. The sequence continues at coordinate 4,221 of RXON01000928.1, read as the reverse complement.
CATTGTGTGTCCAGGCGTTGTGACCATTCAGTGCAAAATGACACGCGCATCCTCCCCCTCTAGAGGCTGAATCATCCCCTTCAGGACACCGGCTGCAGCGTGCGGGGCATTTGCCTTGCCTAGCAAAATAGACGGTTGGCGCTCACTGATTTTCCTTCCAGGGTTAAAGGACGGGAATGAACTGCTGTTAATTATCGGCCAGTCATTGGCTTTCAGTACGCTGACATAGAGAGCTACTAAATTGGCTGGATGTGCGAGGTGACACCCAACCCCCACTCTTTTTGGCATGTGTTGGTATAAAATTACTATATGACCTAATCTGCATTAGGAATTCCTTCCATCAGGGGCCATGATCAGTAATAATTGTCAGCCCTCCCCTGTATTGTGTCACAAGGAAAACCTACATTTTATCCCATTTCTTGTGGCTACACGTGGAATTTTCTGAAACAAATATTAAGGTGGACCAATAAATGAATGTATCAAGACTCAGTGACTGCTCTAGGGTTAGTAAGACCTTAGGCCAATCTCACATGAGGCATTTTTTGAGACAAATATTTAGAAATTAACCCAATAAATTTGTGTTAAGAAGGCTAATTCACCTTCCTACGTAGACCTGTGAATATGTCTGTATTTGTGTGCAATGCCAGTACAAAGGCTTTCTACATAAATTCCATCATTTGAGGCCCCTTTTGGGAGCGAGGTCTTGGGCAGCCGCCTAATTAGAGAGCTGCCTCTGTCAGCACACTATTGCGATGTAGCACTGTTGAATGTGTCTTGTCCCCTCTCAGGTAAAAGAACTCTTTCTGGACAACTGCCGATCGACGGAAGGCAAAATAGAAGGCCTGACTGATGAATTCAAGGAGCTGGAGTCTCTGAGTACCATCAATGTGTGTCTGAGATCACTGGCCAATTTACCGAAGTTAAACAAGCTGAAAAAGGTAATGACTCAGCTGTATCTTTCACATAACATGTTATTAGACCATGTATTCTCCTTCCTTCCCAGTGTTTGGGACTACAAAAGGGGTCCGCAAAAAATACATATTTCTAGTTATGGTTGCAATGATCTATGTCAGGGGTCAGCAACCTTGACCCTCAAGATGTTTTTGAATTCTATCTCCCATGATGCTCAGGCTGGCAGATACTCATGGGAAATGTGGTTTCAATCATCCAGTGGGGCCATGTCTGCTGACCTTTTGGACTACAACATGTTGGGCCTGTTTAATAGATTTAAAGACAAGTGTTCCTTTTTAGAAAGAGAATTTAGGTCATAAATATCTGAATTTGAACACATTTTTCTCAATTTCAGCATTTCTCTTTTCAGCTTGTTTATCTAAAACTTGTAGTTCTCTTCAAAATCCCCCTGTAGAATAACTCCTAAGCTCGCGAAGATTTGCTTACTACTTACTTTTCTTAGAGGAAAAAAAACAATGTTTTTTTTCTCTATGTAAAGCAGGCGTTGGCAACCTTGGCTCTCCAGGTGTTTTGGAACTACATTTCTCATGAGGCTTTATTTGACTAATGAGTAGCTGAGAATGATGTGAGAGGTAGTTCCAAAACATCTGGAGGGCTAAGATTGTTGACCCATGCTGTAAATGCTCACTTTTGCGTCAGTGTAAGAAAAATATGCTTATTTCCAAAAATCGTGGAATCTGAGTTTGTGATAAACACAATGTGCTAAAACCTTGTGAGACCTGAGTGGGCCCCACCGTAGAGCAGGCGACTAGTGCCTTTGCTCATTCTCAGGACCCTCACAAACCTCTCTGTTTCTCACTTTAAGTTTACAAGGTAATCCAGACGAGGACCCATTGCTCGATGTGTCTAGAGTGGTGTCAGCTATACCCTCCTGACTAGGTCTAACAAGGCCGACAGGATCGTTGGGGGTTGCGGCATTTCTCGCGCAGGGATGGCGTCCTTGTCATTTCAGTACTGGCCACCCTTTTTGGGTGAGAGCGTCTGATTTGCATATGGAGCATTCATCCCTGTAATGGCACAAACAAGCTAAAACCTTGTGAGACCTGAGCGGGCCTCACCGTAGAGCAGGCCACTAGTGCCGTTGCTCGTTCTCAGGACCCTCATAAACCTCTGTTTCTCACATGTAGTAAAGATTCCAATAGTTCCATGGTATCTGTAAACACACGTTGATTATTGGGAGACGTACTGCTGGACTGACTGCTATGGAACGGTATATGTGTGCTGCATGGAGAGTGCTTATTGTGCTCACAGTATTCCCTTTTACGAGGCTCGTCTTAGAAAGAAAGCTGGGAGAGATTTACTGAGAGGCAGAGAAGGTAAGAAGACACCACACAGCTAACTTACACCTAATAATAATGTAAAAGCGTATAGGCCGTTGCTTTTTTTGTCCTACTGTTAAAATATAATCCCACAAATATCCTCACCGTTCCAATCCCATCACTCACATGTTATATGATCCCCAGACCGTATGTCACCTTTTATTCACATACATTGATATGACGGCACAGAGTGATAAAGGAGATACAATAATAAATTACAAGAGGAATTGTTTATTTTTTTGGGTGGGGGGGAGGTTATTTAAAATATAATGTATAGGCCCTGTATGGTGTCCCTTATCTTACTTTAATTCTGCTAGAATATTACTATTCACTATTTAAATATGCCAGCAGATTCTGTAGTGCTGTACAAAAACCCTAGCCAGTGCGCATAGTGAATCCATTGATCTGGATTACATAGGGCAGGTGTCAGCAACCTGGACTCTCTAGATGTTTGTTTTGGAACTAAATTTCCCATGAGGCTCAGTTTAACAAATGGCTGAGCATCATGGGAGCTGTAGTTCCAAAACATTTGAAGGGACAAGGTTGCTGACCCCTGACCTAGAGCATTACATAACTGGAAATATGTCTTTTTTTTTAATTTATTTTTATTTGTTCCGGTTCTGCTGTTTTAGGCTTTGATATTTACAAACGGATTTGTAAATCCTGCTTCCAGTAGCACTGTATGTTTGTGGAGCGGGCATTTGATTGGGTTGGCATCCTTGTGGAATTTACTTTGTGTATTACATTTACTCACCCTTTGTACATAGATGGCTCCTACGATTCTTTTATAATGTGTCTTCTATATTTCCTTTAAAATTGTCAGTAGATAATGTGGTGGAGTTGGCGCTTCTATAGAAAGTATTTGGGCTACTATGCCCTCCTATGCCCTCTCCTTCTTTGAGCTGGTGCTTCAAAATTATCAGGTATACAACCCGAGCTGTCTGAGATGTGTATCATGCAACGAGCACACAAAACACTCATATATATAGCAATGCTGATCAAGCTGCATTGGGGATCTGTAAGTTAAAGAGCCACTACCACCAAATAATGAAATGTCCTTATTGTGTTTATTTTATGTTGCTGATATCTTATGTGTGCTTTGTGGTGTTTTTTGTTGTTGTATGTTTAGCTGAGAAAATATTTTACTCTGTCACTGGGTGCATCCACATTGTGATCTTTTTGTTGTAAACTGTACACACACACACCGGTGTGTGGCAATGGCCATATGATAGAGTCTAAGGGTAGATCACTGACTCACATCAGTGTATTGTGTGGGATCTATTCAAAGGACGTCACCAGAGGATAGATTAGAATTCTTTTAAACTTCCTGTCATATCTCATTCAGCAGCCAGATTTTATCTCCGGTAGTAGAGGCAGAACAATAGCCTTCTGCCGCCTTAACTGTTAAATACTTGATAGGATTAAGCACAGAAACAAAGTAAAAGTCACCATAAAATATTGGTAAATGTTACAATCATGGGAAAAATACACAAACTGGAATGAGGAGATAAAAACTTATTTTTATTTTTCCTTTTTATGCAATTGCTTCAGAAAAAGAGAAACAAACTGCAGCATGTGTTTTTATAATGTGGATTTGTTGGTAATGCACAAGTAATCTAGTTACAGTTTATGTAAGTGATCGTGTCCCTTTAAGATTAGTGGCTTTATTTACAGTCTTGTATGTAATGTGTTTACCAAGGACCAATGTAGAACATGACATACTTTTTAACATTCTTACATGTGAAGCACAGCTTCTCTGGAGGTCCGTGCATAATCTGTTTTCCGTTTTTAGCTGTGGCTGAGTGATAATAACATTTCCGGTGGACTGGAAGTGCTCGCAGAAAAATCTCCTAACCTTACACATCTCAATCTGAGTGGAAACCGGATAAAGGATTTGAGCACGATAGAACCTCTGGTGAGGATACTTGGT
>RXON01000927.1:0-16224 GCA_009667805.1 Leptobrachium leishanense | reverse complement strand
CTTCTTCAGGAAAGGCAAGAGTTTATTGTGTCGTCACACAAGTGCTCACACAGGATTGAATCGCTTAGAGTGAGCCCCGATTACACGGTGACATGAGGTTTTATGCCCCAAATACATAATTAGGTACATCCCCATTTAGCCCACCTCCCTATGACACTTTATTCCACCCCACGTGGGTTAATACCTCCCATCATTAATTCGAACACAAAGAACATTCCACATATAACTATAAATTGATACACTTCTCGTTAGTTTGACAGTCTGTGATTTGTTTGTGCTGTCTTTCTCCGGGCAGTGCCTCCCTCCCTATCGGCTATGTTTATTCAGATGGCCTGGGGCCCGGTCTTCTATACTCCTTCGTCTTTCCGCGGGCCCCAACGACCTTGGAGTATCTACTTCTCCGTGCCAGAAACAGCAAAGATCCTTCATAAAGCTTTAATTGCTTTTCTGCTAATCTAAACGCATTCCTAAATTTCTACATATACCTCATTCTAGTTTCAGTTACAAACCTGTCTAGTTATATACAAGTGAACCAATATTCTGAACAAGATGGCTGCCTGGCTCATAGTAACAACCATCTTTCAGCCTGATTCTCCTTCAGTGTATGCCCTCCATTTTGAAGTGGCGGTAGGTCACGAAGGTGTTGAGGGCTTTTAGATTTATAACCGGTCGAAGGTCCGCAGATTTTTTGTGTACCAGGAATATAGTGCTGACGAAGCATGGGAGGTCCCGCGCGGGAATGATGGCGCCTTTTTACTGCAGGGAGCGAAGTTCCCTGTCTATCAGCGTCGCCTCTTGTGTGAGGACTGGAGTAACGGGCCAGAGGCGGGGAAGCAGACTGGACGGGGGCCTGGGAGAAGTCTATTAAAAAACCCGCCACAGTTCGCAGTATCCACGAGTCGGATGTGAGTTTGCACCATTTGTGAAGGAAATAACGTAATCGACCCGCGACCGGAATGTGTGGTAGCGGGAGCGCAGGGGTACTTACCAGCGGAATAGCGGCGTCTTGGTCTGCTGAAGCCGCGACCAACGGGGACACCTCGAGCCAGGATCGGGCTGGGTCTGTAATGCACTTCCGTGCTTTGGTTTGAGGCAAGGCGAGGTCTATAGGAGGTATTGTTGTAGCGGCTGGTGACCCGACCTCTTGGTGCGCCAGCCCTGGAGGAAAAACGCATCTGGGGGTGGAAGACCCGCTTCATATTTGACTGAACCTTTTGTAGGTTCGTGAACACATTAACCTTACGGTTTAATTCTCTCAAAAAGAGGTCCCCAAACAGCAACCCCTTAGCTGCAGGACCCAATTCTTTGGTGCACATGCTGGTAAGTTTGGTATCCAGCCAAAAAAGCGCCGCCTTACGGCGTTCTGACGAAATGCCAACGTTGGCATTGCCTAACAAGCAGAGAGCACGTTGTGCCCATTCGCGGACCATCGCTGGGTCGAGCGGACTGTTATTAGTTAGCGCTTCGTCCGCCATAATGAAGATAAGGGAAAGGGGACCGGAGACGTCCAGAAGCTTATCCTGGGCGACCCGGAGACCCTGTTCCAAACCTCGACAAGGGTCCCTGCCAGCTTTTGCCATGAAGGTGACGAAATCTTCGTTGAATTCAGGGGTAAGGAATACCTTGTCGGGTAGAGTTGGGTGAGGGCATTCGGCCCGCAAGCGCGCCCTATCAGCCTTATCTAGGGGGCAGCGCAGCCAAAAACGCAAAAACTCCACTATGTGGTCCGGCGGTAGCCAAGCGGAAGACCTGGGGTGCGTAGTAGTGCACGGATCAAAAAAGGGTATGCCTCGAGCATCGAGGATCTGCAATGGGGTATCTGCGGATGCCAGGGAGCGTGGTGGTGCAGGTGTGGCAGAAAGGGGCACAATCGCCATGGAGTCAGAACGGGGCTCACCCGTTGAGTTTGGAGTAGCTGGCGGGTTGAAAGGTATTTTAATATGATAGGTAGTTTTTTAATTTTGCATTAGTGTGAAATCCCCCCCTCCTTTTTCCAGCACGGTGTCTGTTCAATTTCGTTTCCTCTCGAGGCTAGTCAGCGGGGTGATGGAAATAGATATCCTGTGTTGACTTAGAATGCCGCGAAATCTTTGTTACATGATGTAGAAATGTATCTGCTCTGATTGGTTGTTGTATCACATTCCTATGTTGGGAGTGAAAACTGCAGGAAGTGTTTATGTATAACGAACATTTCTATTGGATGTTGAAACAATAAACCAATCTGACAGACCACGGACTGATCAGATGCTAATCTGCCATATCTCGGTGTGGTTGGGTCTGTCGTCTCCTCTGATCAGAGTCGCGCAGCGCCTTACTTCATTTTGATATATAAGAAGAAACTTGAAAAAGGTTTATGGTAATTATAATGGAAATTAGAACTTAACAGTTGTTGTCTGAAGTGGGATTTGCCATTCAGATGTATCCTTATTTTAAGTGTATCTTTACATTTGAATGTAATCCTACATTTGCTTGTTCAGATTTTTGCGAACTTGCCTCCAGGCTTGTTTTTGTTTATTTTTCCTGACGTTAAAGCTATGGTTCAGAGCTTGTTGATTTTTTTTTTGGTGCAAGGTTGGAACTTTTGTCTTTGGTTTGTTTTTGTCATTTTATGTATTGTAGTAAAGGAAAATCGTGAGGACCTCACGTGTGTTTTGAAACGCCCGTTGTGCTGAGTATTTTGTATTTCTTGGAAATGAACTCATAAAAAAGGAACGAGATGTTTCTAGTTTATTGTCTCCGTTCTGTGCTATCTGTACTTCAATTCTGTGTTTCTGGGTCGTCCATATCTTGTATTGTGAGAATTATTTTAACTGATTAGATTCTTCTTGTATATCAACTGATTTTAATCTCCCATTGAGAGACAGTTTTTTTTCCTCTTATTTTTTATTTTTATTTTCTCGCGCGCTGCTGCCATTTTTTTCTTTATTTTTTTGCTGCATGTGTTTGCGCGCTGATTCTAAAGGATTTGCTAACTGTTTTTTTTTCAGATTGCATGTTTGTTTTTGTTTTATTTTTTATTTTGTTTCTGGCCATTGATTGCGTCTGTTTATTTAAATGTTTGTCTTTACTAACTATTAATGTATGTGTTTATCTTTGATGTTTTGTATTTCGTAGTTTTGATATTATGTTTTTTATATGTAATTTATGTATAGGGACTGCTTTCGTAAACCAGGTTGCTTTGTTTCTGTGTCATTACTGCCTTGCCTCGTGTATAAAAAAAAAAAAAAAAAGGCACAGGAAATGGAGACAATAGGGCTTTACTTTTACAGTGACTTTCAAAAGCGCCTGCTAACTTTTTCTCTTTCTCATACATTCATTTTTTCTCTCTTTGTTCTTTTTTTATTTAATTAAAAAAACTCTTTATTTGTAATGTATAATGTTATTATGTGTTTGTATAAGGATTTTTTTTCTTTGAATGCTAGTAGTCTTTTAGCAGTGCAAGTTGGAGAATGGAATATGTAGTTATTTTTGTTGTTCTGTGAGTATCTATTTGGGATAATTGAACAGTATATACAAATGACATGTGTCTAATGCCTTGAATGACTGTAGTAGCAGTTGAATTCTGGAGCTGTTAGTGCTTTATAAAACTAACTGTAACTGTTGTGGAATTGGGCGCGGTTTGAGTGCTTCGGCGTGCGTACAGTAGTGAAACAAAAGAAAGTAATTATGGGAGCTGGATTTACTGTAAATGGATTATAAATTGATGTATGATATATATATAAAAAATTAGTGTATCAAGGTGATGGGCTCAAAGTTATACATTTTCCCAAGAGAGGCGTGGTCGGTTATTTTCCTCTGGTCTTTGTTTGAGTCCAGCACTAAGGGATTGACCACACCTTAATATAGGTTATATGTTTTGCCAAAATGGCTGACTGAGATCATTTACAGTTTTGTAACTTGTATAATGGAATATATATGTAGGTTCATGTTTAGTTGTTTGGAATCTAAGAGGATGAAGTGATATAAAGCTGAAGGATTTGAGTGAAAGTTTAAAGGAAAGCGCCTACAGGTTTAGTAGCGCTGTACAAAGGAATTTAGGCAGATTTCAATAGAGAGAGAAGTTGGTTTTTTGGTTTTATTTTAGTTGACTAAGGGAGATGGAAGGTTGTAGTTTGGTATCTGAGTATTTTTTGATTGTTTTTTTTCTGCAGTGGTAGCCAGATGTCTAGTTTTATTTTTTGCTGTCTGATGTTTTTGTCTTTTGGTGTGAAGTGCAATAGCGTATAACTTTGCCTCCATTGAATATTCTTGGAGGGAATAAAACAAACAATAGCTGCACAAACACCTCACGTTTGAATTAACCACCTTAATATTTGTGTTTATGAATCTCTCTGAGCCTAACGCTGTCTTAAGGCTCACTTTCTTTCCCAGTTCATGATATTTTTTGTTTGTTTTTTATTTGAATTGAAGTTCACATTCTTCCTAGTTTCCTCCATTTGTCTCACTCATGACCCCTCCTCTCCTCCGTGTTGTCTCACTCATGACCTCCTCTCCTCCGTTGTCTCTCTCATGACCCCTCCTCTCCTCCATTTTTTTCTTCTCATGACCACTCCTTTTCTTTGTGTCCAAAAATGTGTTGCATTTTTTTTCTCCATTTTAAAAGTATTTTAACCATATGAATTTTAAAGTTTTTGACAGGTTAATAATACATTTTTTTCCCAAGTTTTTACTTTAGGTGAAAATTACCCATGCATGCCAACTTTGCTCAAGCTAGATGGAAGATTATGTGATACCAATATTGATAAAGCTGTTGGAATTGAAGGAAATTTACTCAAACACATTATCATTTCACATTGCAATGTTACATCAACCGGATAATAAGGAATTATCAGACACCAGGCAATAAAACATCTAATTTATCGACAACTCATCAATAAATCATGCGATTAAAGAAGATCATTGATTTGGAAATAAAACTTAAGACATGTACAAAACTGTTTTTCAACCAATAAGACAGAAGACAAAGAAAGAAGATAATGTATTTTTATATTCTGAAGTGATATTATTTTTGTGTCTTTTATTATTTTATATTTTATTATTTTTGTTGTTTAGTTACAATCAATATTGTTCAAAATTCCCTGACACATTTAGGATTATTGAAGATCACATCCAATTAAAATTAGAGTTAATTAATGTATTTAGGAACATATAATTTAATGCATTTGCATAAATACGTTTCATGACATATATAGTGGTAAATGGAAAGTTCTGATTCGGTAAAATTAATGCTGTTTTATTTTTTTTTTTATTTCATTTGAGGATTGGTGTGTTTTATAAACACCAGGTTTGTTTCAAAACACCGAACAAGACTGAATAGGATAGTAATTAAATATTTTTTTTTGATATTAAAATGGGTGGAATATGCACTTCGGCTATTTCCCTTTTGAGCCAAAGTTGCGTATATATATTTTTCTCTAACAATGAGTCAGAAGTAGTATAATTTTTTTCTCGTGCGTGAGGCCGATAGGCTTTGCGGGGAAATTTTTAAATTTATTATCTGTGTCTTCTTGTGTAAATTAACATTTTTATTGTTTTCGTGCATTTGAGAGTGACAATGAATGAATGGATGTATATGATTAGCGGGGTATACCATATTTTCTTTTCTTTTTTTTTTTTCTTTATTGTTGCTAAAACCATATCACATCATCAAGAAACCTGACAGTCACAATGACTGCATATGGAACGAATCATGGACATTTTGTGTCAAGGTCAAAGGTCACAGGTAATAAGCAACCAGCGCAAAGAGACAGCTTGTTCAGGAGTCCCTATGGTGGGAGCTCTGATGACATTTAATGATTATGCGTCTCAAGCTGGGATGTTGAAAAAGACCAGACCTTGATCTCGCACTGTGGACTACGGTATTAGATTATGGAATATTATTTTTTTTATTTAATCCCCTAGATAAGTGTGAGAAAGGAATGGATTTGGGAAAATGAGAATGTATTTCTTGAGAGTGTGTATGAATGCAGGTGTGTATGCGGTCTGTGGAGTGAAGCTGAACATAGGAAAACACACAGATATAGATCTGACTCATGTTGATTATTAGATAAATAACCTTTACATTCAAGTTATTATATTTTTCTTGTTCGGTGAAGTACATTTTGGGAAATGGGAATAAATAGTTATTCAATGTCTAGATTAGGTATTTTGGCCCAAACTCCAAGTGTGGTTCGCTGGTAGAGTGAATCTAGATAGATAAGTATATTTTATGCTCATAAAGGGCCTCCTTGGGGAATCCTTTTCGTATATCGTACAGGTATTAGGCGAGGATACTATGGCCCAGGTATAATTAGTTTAATTGTCTAGTTTGTTTTATCCATTTTTAGTGATCACGATTGTATATGTGATCAATGAGACGATTGAAAGGTATTTTAATATGATAGGTAGGTAGTTTTTTAATTTTTGCATTAGTGTGAAATCCCCCCCTCCTTTTTCCAGCACGGTGTCTGTTCAATTTCGTTTCCTCTCGAGGTTAGTCAGCGGGGTGATGAAATAGATATCCTGTGTTGACTTAGAATGCCCGCGAAATCTTTGTTACATGATGTAGAAATGTATCTGCTCTGATTGGTTGTTGTATCACATTCCTATGTTGGGAGTGAAAACTGCAGGAAGTTTTTATGTATAACGAACATTTCTATTGGATGTTGAAACAATAAACCAATCTGTCAGACCACGGACTGATCAGATGCTAATCTGCCATATCTCGGTGTGGTTGGGTCTGTCGTCTCCTCTGATCAGAGTCGCGCAGCGCCTTACTTCATTTTTGATATATAAGAAGAAACTTGAAAAAGGTTTATGGTAATTATAATGGAAATTAGAACTTAACCGGGTCACGGCGAACTCTACTTATTTTTTCCTTTTTTTTCCCTCCTTTTCCCCAGGAATTTTAAAGTCAGGCCTGGTAGTCATCAGATCGTAAGTTTCCTCACCCTGAGGTCAGAAAAACGCGGGAGGAATTTTTTAGCGGGCCCCTTGCCAGCAGATTCTGATGCCCTTCCAGGGTCTTTTGCACGATGGCCTCAGTAGAGTCAGATTGATCCGAGTGTGAGCCTTCAGAATGGGCTGGTGACTGGGCCCTAGAGAGAACCGGGGGTTCTTGCTGGGGGGGCTGGGGGAGAGCTGCTAGCGCTATGGGCAAAGTTTTTGATATTGCAGCCAGAAGCCATGCCTGCAGTTCCTCCTGGTTAGAGGGGAGCTGTGGAAGATCCATAAAATAAAGAACGGGGCTCACCCGTTCGGAATAGATAAATATATATATTTATTTATTGTGAGGGTGAAAACCCAATAGCGGGGCTCACCCGCCGCTTTGCGCGGGCTTTTTGTTGGAGGTAATTGATAAAATATCTTACGGGGCTCACCCGAGGAGCAGCAGTGCATTGGAGGGTCCTTGCAGAAAAAAACTCTATTGTTTGAGGACAAAGCGGGTGGTTTGCTGGTCTGAATTAAAAGACTTCCACCTGTCGTCGCGAGTCGGGGCACGCTCGTAATGGCGGCATTCAATTTTTCAAACTAAAATGGCCGCCAGATCCGCATGCGCGGACGAGAACCGTGCTGCTCTGAGGAGAGAGGGGAGAAACCGCGCACGTGCGGGGAGACTGTGAGCGCCGCGAACGAGGCAACGATAATTAAATAACTAAAATGAAATAGGCAGGTGCCGCAAGTGACCCGACAGCCAAAGGATAGAGCTTCCTCTTGGTCCGCCGGGAAACTTAACAGAAAACATAACAGAGAAAAGCGCCGAGCGCAAACCTGCAGGCGGGATAGTGCCCACGCAGCAGGGAAGGAAAAAACCTAAAAAGGAAACAGCTAACATATACAAGACATGGTAAAAGTACAATTAAATAATGAAATAAAGTAAATAAATCCTGGCGTCCAGGAGCTGTTTTTAAAACGACTCACCTGGAGGACAGCAGCAAAGAAAAGAGGGCGTGGCTAGGACTTACTACTCTCTTGTTGTTTATTGGTTACTACTGTTGCTATGTAAACTTTCCTTTGCTGCTGATGTTTTAGTAAAGAAAAGAGAATGCAAAATATGAAGCCTCCTGACTTGATATAAAATTGCAGTGCTCTGATTCAAACTCTGAGGTTGAGGAAGGGAGTATAAATCAACCTAGATGAAGGGGGTGCCAGTGACACACAAATAACTGGCACTCATGTTGCCCCAGCAGCTGCAGCATATTGCGAGGTTGGCTCCAGTGACGAGGAGATAGGGGGTGATGACGATGATGAGGTCACTGACTCCACCTGGGTGCCTGATCGAACAGAGGAGTCAAACGAGGAGGAGGAGGCACAACAAAAACGAGGTAGAACGTCCTCTATGACCAACCGTAGCCAGTCCAAGGCATCAGTCACAGCTGCTCAGGTGCAGAGCGCTGTTGTCTCAAAGCACATGTACAGTCTGCTGTCTGGGAGTTCTTTAAGAAATGTGCAACAGACTGCACCGTTGCTATTTGTAATCTATGTCAGATGAGGATCAAGCGTGGGAAAGACATCCAACGCTTGGGTACCACGTGCTTGAGGCGACATATGACCACCTGCCACGCATCCCGTTGGCACAACACTTTGCATAGGTCCTCCTCCTCCTCATCTGTCTCTACCCTCACTATATATCCTGCCATGTCATTGCCTACAACCTCCACTGACAGGGATGATGCTACAGTAATGGGTGTACCAGGTCCTTCCTCAGAATGTGACAGCATCCCATCAGCTGAAGATTTACGCAGTCAGATTACGTTGCCCCAGCTGCTGCAGCGAAAGAAAAAATATAGTCCCAACCATCCCCAAGCAGCATCTCCTAAATGCCAGCTTAGCAAAATTACTCGCATTACAGCTACTGCCTTTCCAGCTGGTGGACTCTGCTTCCTTCCGTGAATTTGCCGAATGTGCTGTACACAGTGGCAGGTTCCAAAACACCATTTCTTTTCACTGAAGGCCATTCCAGCACTATACCAGCACGTGGAACACAATGTTATGGAGTCATTGGGAAAGGCAGTCAGCAGCAAGGTGCACATTACTTTAGACACGTGGTCCAGCAAGCATGGACAGGGCCGTTACATTTCCTTCACGGCACACTGGGTAACTCTGCTTGCAACTGGGAGGGATCCAGGATGGGGCTCTGTGCTGGAGCATGCTCATCCACCACGCCTCCAAAAAGCTGCTTTTAGAGGTCTGTCTGCTCCACCACCTCTTCCTCCTCCTTCTCTGTATCTGGCGAAGTAGCAGTTAAACCGACGCGTGGCAGGGCTACGCAATGGCTAAAGCAAAAAGATGCCATACTGTGCTTGAGCTGGTTTGTTTAGGGGACAGGAGCCACACCGGGCCAGAAATTCTGTCAGTTCTGCAGGGGCAGGTGCAGAGATGGTTAACACCACGCCAGCTTCAGCTGGGAATAGTCGTCTGTGATAATGGCAGCAACCTTCTCTCCGCCCTACGCCAGGGTAAGTTGATGCATGTATCATGCCTAGCACACGTCCTAAATCTGGTGGTACAGCGTTTCCTATCCAGGTACCCAGGGCTGGCACAGCTTCTCAGCCAGGCCAGAAAAGTCTGCAGCCACTTCAGACGGTCATTCCCAGCAAGTGTTCGCCTGGCAGAAATTCAAAGAGATTTCCACCTTCCCACAAACTGTCTGATCTGTGACATGCCCACCAGGTGGAACTCGACATTAGCAATGCTGCAGCATCTGCACAAGCAGCAGAGGGCCATCAATGAGTACCTGTGTGAGTTGGCACAAGGACAGGTTCAGGTAAACTTGGTTCCCCCCGTAGTGGCTGAGGATCAAGGATGCATGCACTGTACTGTCACCATTTGAGGAGGCAACGAGGATGGTGAGCAGGGACAGTGCATGCATCAGTGACACAATTCCTTTAGTGTTCCTGCTGGAGCGCACTCTGCGGGGAATTATAGATGTGGCACTAGAGGCAGAGCAGCGGGAGGAAGAGGAGGCCTTCCCTAGCTCTCAAGGCCCCAGTCTTTACGCAGTCAGCATTCCTGCGGGTCCTCAGATCAGACAGGAGGAGGAGGAATATTTAAGTAGTGGGGCATTGAAGGTGGGGATTCCTCAAGGGAGGGTTTTGTGTGCCCAGAAACCCAAGGACTAGTACGTGGCTGGGAGGAGGAAGTTCACGATGGGGTCATCCTCATTGCCCAGGAAGACTCGGAAGCTAATGCCACCTCCAACCTACGCTGCATGGGCTTCCTTATCCTGCAACGCCTGCTAAAGAACCCCAGGATTCGTGCTATCAAGGAGAGGTATCATTACTGGTTGGCAAGCCTTCTTGATCCACAATACAAGGGTAAAGTTGCAAAGCTCATCCTGCCCGCACAGAGGGAGGACCGGATGAAACAACTTGAGTACGCTCTAAAGCGACACTTGTGTAACACCTTTCCAGGCACTGGTAGGTTACCAAGTGATGATGACATAGGTGCTTCTGAGGCTACGGATGATCAGAGGAAGAGCGGTGAAGGCCGGGGCCACTTGACTGATGTCTTTTTAAATTTGTATAGTCCACGACGCCCAGGGACGTCAAATGAAGGCACCCATTGCCAGTGTCTTCACCATATGGTGCAGGACTACCTAGGAGTAAGGGCAGACCTGGATACCTTTACAGCAGATGATCCACTGGCTTACTGGGTGTTGAAATTGGATCACTGGCCAGAACTTAGCCAATATGCTATGCAGCTACTAGGTTACCCTTCATCCAGCGTGCTTTCTGAAAGGACGTTCAGTGCCGTTGGAGGTTTTGCCACAGACAAAAGAGTGCGTCTGTCCACCGACTCTGTAGACCGGCTGACATTTATAAAAATGAATCAGTCCTGGATCAGCAGCTATCAATCCCCTGATGCTGATGTAACTGAATAGATCGGGGATCTCTTCTGCATGCACAAAACCTCCAGCACTGCACTTTTCCACAATACCACAAAGGGGTTACGGTGTGAAGGCACTTGCTGCCAACAAAGTCACAATATTTGGGTGCACTGACGCCTGTACCAGATTCATATCATTTTAATATTGGACCGCAGGGTCCAACCCTGCACTCTTCCACAATACCACAGAGGGGTTACTTACGGTGTGAAGGCACTTGCTGCCACCAAAGGCACAATTTACCAATATGTCTGCATTACACATTATACACACAGAGGACACAATACAGAGAGTCTGGGATTTACTTATGTCTGTGTTACACAATACAGGCTTCAGGTCTCCAGGTGTTTAAATTTAAATTGCCTGATAGCCTGATTTCCATCTTAGCATATAACACCAGTGTGAGGGCTCCCTCAGAGCTAGGCTCCCTGCAGGCCCTGTTTTGAAGTGGCCTGCTTCAAGTGGCAACAGGACTTCATAACTGGACTTCGCAACTGGAGGGAGAAACTACAAACCCTGGCATCGACTCACTAACTGGTAACCTGCTCTAAACACCCTCTTGCACCATGTTCTCTATGTCTTTCCTGCTTTTCCTATCTGCCCTTTTCCTAAAACTCTCAGCATACTCCTACAGTAAATGTAGCAACAACCCCCCCCCCCATTTCTTTCTCTCCCTCCCTCCTCTCATCCCCAATGCTGACCTCCCATGAACTGCTTCAATTCCTGAGGAACCTTTACCTATCTAACTCTCGTCTCCCAAGCTCCTCGCGCTCCTATAAGTCCCAGTCTCACCTATGCTTACTTACACTCATATTACTGCTCGCTGCCGGTGACATCAACCCTAATCCTGGCCCCACAATAATCCCCAAACCTTCTAGGCCTCGCATAATTTCTCTCAGCAAAACCCCCAGATCTCATTGCTCGCATAATCTATTAACCCACAGCCCTCAATCCCTTTCTCCTGTGTCCTTTGGAACGCCCGTTCAGTCTGCAATAAACTCACTTGAAAAAATGCCGAGATAGATAAGAATATCTTCCTGCAAAATGTGAGAATTTACAATCGGGATTGGGTGACTAAACACCCGTATTAGTAGACACAGCGCTCCTCAACCCGAGGAAATATCCCTGTTTCATCTATAAAATCATTATCTTTATTAGTACAAATTAAAATGAAATTCACCTCTTTATTAGTAAAAAATATCCAATGACCGACAGTGATCGGCCTATAGCAATTGTAACACCTTGATTGCGATACTTGGCTTCCTTAAATTACCTAATTATATCAACAATTTATTAAACATTTAAGGTAATGACCCAATTGGTGTGGAATTTATAGTTCAAGCAGTTTTCCAACACCATCTAATCTCAACCGCCACTGATAACTCTTGTGTACACACTCGGTTGAGTCAGGCTCGGTACCAACATTAAATAAATGCCGCTCTCCCTATGAAAGATCGGCTGCGGTTACTCGATAGTTGAGCCGTAAATGTATTATTCATGCGGTTGGTTAGTTAGTGCCACGGGCAGACTGCGCTAAATATCCGCCGCTGGTTACCACCTAGCATCACATGCCTTTCATGCCCCATCAATTGGATAATCTGATTGTGTTGCTAGACGAGAGTCGGTTGTAGATTAATATTTCAATGACCTGGATATTATACAGCATCAATTTACCACATCAATCCTACAATAACACACTCTCCTCTACTCTAAACTCTCTTGCTCTTAAACAACTGCACAAAATTCCACGTCGCCAGTTTCAGCCCTGACACTCTAACCAGAAGCGCTACTTGCAGAGATGCTCCCGCGCTGAGGAGCGTGCTTGGAAGAAATCCCACTCTGAAGCTGACTTCATCAACTATAAGTTCCTTCTCCGGTCATACACAACTGCCCTTCACCTCGCCAAGCAAACTTACTTCTCCTCTCTTACATCTTCACTTTCTTCCAACCCCAAAAGATTGTTCTCAACCTTCAACTCGCTCCTCTACCCACCTGCGCCACCTCCCCCATCCGACCTCAGCGCTCAAGATCTTGCTGACTACTTCATAACGAAAACACTCACAATCCGTAACAATATTCCAGCACAAGCATACAGCGCTTATCCGGCTAATCAGGTGGTACTGAGTCTCTGTACCACCTGACTGGCCGGACCGCGTGACCGGCTGCGCACGCACACAGCCGCATCCACTTCACAGGACGGACTGTTCAAGACCGGGCAGGCGCTCCCGCGCTGCCCGGCATCTGGGTCCCTCAACCCCCTGCCGGAGCTGGGGCAACAATCCAGGTGAGAGCTGGGGCAAATCCATGAGCTGGGGGCAAATCCATGTGTGACCTGGGGGCAAATCCATGTGTGACCTGGGGGCAAATCCATGTGTGACCTGGGGGCAAATCCATGAGCTGGGGCAAATCCATGAGCTGGGGCAAATCCATGTGCTGGGGCAAATCCATGAGCTGGGGCAAATCCATGACCTGGGGGCAAATCCATGAGCTGGGGCAAATCCATGAGCTGGGGCAAATCCATGTGCTGGGGCAAATCCATGAGCTGGGGCAAATCCATGAGCTGGGGGGCAAATCCATGAGCTGGGCAAATCCATGAGCTGGGGGCAAATCCATGAGCTGGGGGCAAATCCATGATCTGGGGCAAATCCATGAGCTGGGGCAAATCCATGAGCTGGGGCAAATCCATGTGCTGGGGCAAATCCATGAGCTGGGGCAAATCCATGACCTGGGGGCAAATCCATGAGCTGGGCAAATACATGAGCTGGGCAAATCCATGAGCTGGGGGCAAATCCATGAGCTGGGCAAATCCATGACCTGGGGGCAAATCCATGACCTGGGGGCAAATCCATGAGCTGGGCAAATCCATGTGCTGGGCAAATCCATGACCTGGGGGCAAATCCATGAGCTGGGCAAATCCATGAGCTGGGGGCAAATCCATGTGCTGGGCAAATCCATGACCTGGGGGCAAATCCATGAGCTGGGCAAATCCATGACCTGGGGGCAAATCCATGAGCTGGGCAAATCCATGAGCTGGGCAAATCCATGACCTGGGGGCAAATCCATGAGCTGGGCAAATCCATGTGCTGGGCAAATCCATGACCTGGGGGCAAATCCATGAGCTGGGCAAATCCATGACCTGGGGGCAAATCCATGACCTGGGGGCAAATCCATGAGCTGGGGGCAAATCCATGTGCTGGGCAAATCCATGACCTGGGGGCAAATCCATGAGCTGGGCAAATCCATGACCTGGGGCAAATCCATGAGCTGGGAAAATCCTTGAGCTGGGGGCAAATCCATGTGTGAGCTGGGGGCTCTCTGCTCCTCTAGATTGTAAAATCGGGGGTGCCCTCTGCTCCTCTAGATTGTAAAATCCGGGGTGCCCTCTGCTCCTCTAGATTGTAAGCTCCTGGGTGTCCTCTGCTCCTCTAGATTGTAAGCTCCTGGGGCCCTCTGCTCCTCTAGATTGTAAGCTCCTGGGTGCCCTCTGCTTCCTCTAGATTGTAAGCTCCTGTGAGCCGGGCCCTCTGCTCCTCTAGATTGTAAGCTCCTGTGAGCCGGGCCCTCTGTAAATTCTCGTGAGTCGGGCTCTCTGCTAAAACACCTTATTTTCTGTAAGTGCCCCTCCGAGACTAGTCTCTGGATCCGCCCCTGTCTCCCGCCTCTCCCCTCTGCAGTCCATCCTAAACACATCAGCCCGGCTTATCCATCTCACCCGTCGCTCTGTCTCTGCTGCTCCACTTTGTGAATCCGTGCACTGGCTCCCCATCCACAGCAGAATCAAACGACTCACCCTGACCTACAAAACTCTCCCTAACGCCGCCCCTCACTACCTGTCCTCACTAACTCCGCCCCTCACTACCTGTCCTCACTAACTCCGCCCCTCACTACCTGTCCTCACTAACGCCACCCCTCACTACCTGTCCTCACTAACTCCGCCCCTCACTACCTGTCCTCACTAACGCCACCCCTGACTACCTGTCCTCACTAACACCGCCCCTCACTACCTGTCCTCACTAACACCGTCCCTCACTACCTGTCCTCACTAACTCCGCCCCTCCCACTACCTGTCCTCACTAACGCCACCCCTCACTACCTGTCCTCACTAACGCCGCCCCTCACTACCTGTCCTCACTAACTCCGCCCCTCACTACCTGTCCTCACTAACGCCACCCCTCACTACCTGTCCTCACTAACACCGCCCCTCACTACCTGTCCTCACTAACACCGCCCCTCACTACCTGTCCTCACTAACACCGCCCCTCACTACCTGTCCTCACTAACACCGCCCCTCACTACCTGTCCTCACTAACGCCGCCCCTCACTACCTGTCCTCACTAACGCCGCCCCTCACTACCTGTCCTCACTAACGCCGCTCCTCACTACCTGCCCTCACTAACGCCGCCCCTCACTACCTGTCCTCACTAAACACCGCCCCTCACTACCTGTCCTCACTAACGCCGCCCCTCACTACCTGTCCTCACCAACGCCGCCCCTTACTACCTGTCCTCACTAATCACCAAATACACCCCAGCCCGTCCCCTACGATCCAACAATGACCTGCACCTGTCTTCCTCCATCATTACCTCTTCACATGCCAGATTGCAGGACTTTTCTCGTGCGGCGCCGACCCTATGGAACGCGCTTCCTCGCAATATCAGCCTCTCCCCAAACCTGGCTTCATTTAAACGCTCCCTAAAGACCCTTCTATTTAGGGAAGCCGACCACCTGACTCCGTAACAAGACATCCGACCGACCCAAAACCAGTCCTCACCTCTCCCTGCATTAACTCATCACTGCAGCCCCCCCCTCCTGTTTCTAATCCCCTCCCCCATCTAGATTGTAAATTCCCACGGGAATAGGGTCCTCATGTCCTCCTGTAACTGCTGGCAGCAATACTGACCTGTCTCCTGTATGTATTGTAGAATTGTCCTGTCTTTACCCATTACACCTTGTACAGCGCTGCGGAATGTGTTGGCGCTTAATAAATAATAATAATACAGAGAGTCTGGGATTCACTTTCGTCTGTGTTACACATATTATGTAAACCCGCAAAAAAAACAACTAGAATAGTAAAAGGTATGATCGCATAAGTCATTGGCAGAGACACGCACACACATATGGAGGAGCCCCTATAAAACATCTACACACCCCGAATATGGAGGAGGGTCTAAAGACATCCAGAAACAACCTACAGAAGGCAGTCGGCTCCTCCCTGGCTGACGTCAGCTGACAGGGGCGTGGTGTCCGGCAGTGATTGCTGCTAATCGAAAGCCAGATCTGCCCTCACTGAGTCCTGGCATCGCTGCAGGCCGGTGAGAAGCTTCGTCTCTCACTAGCAGCTTATACAATCGTTGGGCAAG